>MNCI01025357.1:1038151-1093448 GCA_015680685.1 Gnetum montanum
ATACAAGCAAGCCTGGGAAGACAACGAACGATTAACCCCAAGTGTGTCTTGTGGCGTTAAGGCATTTATTCTGCGGAGTTCGACCGGATTGCGCGTGCACGCTCGTATTCATATGGTGGAGTGTAGGGGTACCTCGCCACTCATCAATATGCTATAAGTGCACTTTGTAATTTTTTAACTTTGAGTAGGGAGAAATCCTAATTTTTTCCATGGCAGTGATTTTGGGTCTAAATTTAGGGAGTATGGTTCTAATCATTTTAATAATGACTTCACTCTTAGGAAACTCTTTTCTTGTACCTCTAATGACTACTACAAGATCATTGGTCCTAGAGAAATAATCTTTGATTGTTTCACATTCTTTCATTTTCAACTTATCATATTTAGATTGCAAGACTATGAGTATGAATTATTTCACCATTGAAGTTTCCTCATAAGTGAATTCTAAAAGTTCCCAAATTTCTTTGATAGTTTTACATTCAGGTTTACTAAGAGCATAGTAGAGACAGTTCCTAGCCTTTGAATCAAACATAAAGTTATTTTTGTCATCATTAAACCACTTACCTCTTGGTAGAGTAATGGTTGTTGAGCTATTGATGGGATGAGTGTATCCTTTCATAATGGACTACCATACTTGAAATTCCATGAATTCAAAGAATCCTTGCATTTGTACTTTTTAGTATGCAAAGTCAATTCCATCAAACATTGGTAGACTTTTGTAAGATGTTCCCTCCATAGTCTACTCGTAAGTTATTACACTCAATCTAGGAGTNCACTTGGAGTGTAGAATCCTTGTACACCTTTGGACTTTGTTTTTTAAAGAATGTGATTTCAAGGATAGCACAACCTTTTAAAGTCTTAATTAGTCTTAAGCTTCACTAGGGGTGTTTTCTCTTAGAAGCACATCCAACGCCTTAACGGCCCAACAAGCTTAAAGGATGCCTTCTCTTAAGAAGCATAGCTAGCCCCTCAAGGTTTACAATGAGAGATAGAAAGGTCTAGAAAGAAGATGAACTAAGCTTCTAATTCCTTACTTTTTAGCTCAAAAAAACATAAAAAAACTCAACTAATTATATAGAGATGAAGTATAAAATTTCTAAAAATATATATACAATGATGGCTTGATCACATAAATAGTGTTTTTTGTTTTTCCTAAAAAGGCATTGCTTTCTTTTATAGCCTTGTCAATATTATATGTTTGTTGAAATTCATACAATAGATAGAAATGGCTAGTTGACATGTCTTCCATGAGCCTGAGACATCTTCATATGTTTTTCATCTTGTAGGCAAGATGTCTCATTTGTCCTTAGATGTCTTGAATGAGATGTCTTGACTTGATCTAAGATGTCTTAGCTGAGATGTCTTGTCCAAACATGATACATCTCCTATTTTGTTAAGAAATCTTACCTAAGACTAGAGCTTCTTAGCAAAGATGTCTTGTAGCAAAATGAGATGTCTTGTCAATCTCAAAAACATCTTCTTGCAAATTTGAGATGTCTTGCATCCTTGTGATTTACTTCAAATCCTTACATTTTCTTGTTGGAATTTAGTATTCTAGTTTGTCAATTCATGCTCTTGTCTTGGTCTCCTTAATATTCTTTATTCACCTTTCTTAGACCTATAAAATGATACAAGCACACTTAAAAATTCTTCATTTTAAAGGTTTTAACACATCAAAAGGTTAACAAGAAAAAATTCCCACAATGTAGAGGATTATGTGTAAATGTTCTTTCCCATAACTCAGATGCTCACTCCAAGAGCAAAAGGATTCAGAAATGGGTCAAATCAAATGTGTAGTGAGGAGGATATGGGGCTTGGAAGGTTCTCTAATGAAATAAAATTGCATGAACTCTCTTTGCATGAAATGGAAGAAATGAAAATTTTCCTAAAGGTCATGCATATGTATAGTTTTTATATGTGTGATATTGTAGATGTGACATCATTTATGCATTATCATATCTATGATGTTACCCTTGAAATTTTCAAAAAAAAATTGCAAATTTTGATAAAAAAAACATGAATGAATTGAGGAGCTTGGAAGATTTTCAAATAATATGAAGGGTTCTCAATCATAGATGATGCCTAGAAGGTGATATTTTTGGTGTCAAAATGATATTCGGTAAGAAATTTAGTTAAGGTAAATTGACTAGAGTTTTGGAAGTGATTTCATCAAAAATTGCTAAGTTCATGAATGAATATGATTAGACAGAAAAGTGATGATTATTGATAAAGTATCCAAGAGATACAGAGAATAATATAAGAAGGCTTTGCTATCTCTTCTCCCTCTCCCACAGATAGTTGACTATGTTAAGCTAGTAATGAAGTTCCATTTGGGGCCAACCACCTATCTTTGGCCAACTCATCACTTCGGGATAGGAAACATTTGAACCCTTTCTTTGGAACAAAAGAGTTTGATTGAAAGGATATGTCTATCCAGCCGACGCAAATTTCACATTACTATCCATTCCACAAGAAAATAGGGATTATAGCATAGTTAACCTAGCTCAAGGTAGAGGGCCCTAAAGGGGTGGGGAACAAACGAAGTGCATCCTTTGCAAAGTAGGCTCCTACCCTTAATGCCCATGTATAACCACATCTACAAGTGTATGCACACACTTAAGAAGTTCAATGTAAATCATATCTATCTTCCAAAACATAAATATTACTATTGATCCAATAAAAAATAATACTATGCTACATAAAATCATTAATTTATAATTATATATAATAGTGAGATGAAGTAATAATATTGGGGATTGCAAAAAATGGGATGTAAGATAGCTAACCATAAGCATAATTGATGATGTGTATAGTGCATGGTAATGGTGATCATTATTCTATCCATCGAAGATCCAAGCCAAGCCCATACTACTTATCAATGACATCAACATGTATCATTCCAAAACTTATAACCATAATATAGTCACAACTACAAAAAATATTGCCACTTGACCATCAAGGCTTGGCCATTGGACATAGGAATGTCTTTAGGCATGGGTAACATGTCTTTTTAGCCACATAACCAATGCAAATCTAGGAAAGATTTTTAGATTCCTAAGAAGTTACTTATCTTTAGGTATGGGTAACATGTTTTTCTAGTGGAGCATCTAGGAATTTTTATTATGTGTATTTATTATGTAATCATGTATCAACCTGACTGGAGGACTACCTTGAGGCATCGATAACATGTCTTTTTAGTGACTTGGCAAGATAACACTTATTTTAGAACATGATTCCATTTTATGTCAGAACACAACTAAATGATACAACTTGATAGTGTAATAAGACTCATAGAACTAGCTTTAGAGAATCTACAAATCCCTTTGATGCCATACTCTTTTTATCCCACTTGGTTCTTCTCCTTTCTATTAAGGCATAATGGTCACAAGTTTATTTTAGTTTTATTATGATGAGAATATCATGATGTCCACGGTAAGAATATCTTATTATTAGAAATGACTAAATGGATTATGTGGTCTCATTATATATACAATTATTTATTTAATAATTTGATAACATAGAGTGAAATTCTTACTGTTTCAACTGCATCTTGCTTATTACTTAATACTTTATTTGAAAGATTAACAAAAATATGTATCTCAAGAATGGAAAAATTACATAAAGAATCAAAGATGTACAAGATAGTAAAGAATTAGAAAAATTATAAGAATTGTAAAAATATCAAATAATGATGAAGATATTAAAGAATTTAAAAAATATTAAGAATTTAGAAAAAATGGAGAAAGAACGTAAAAATATTACACAATGTCTAAGAATGAGAAATGACACCCCCACGAATATTGTATAAGGCAGAAATTCAAAAGATTGAAAGGGAAGTGATCTAGTTAGAATACATGGTAGAGTTTCTTGATGATAGAAAGTCATGGAATGGTTTAACCTATTGAATATTGTTCAGAATTAGTTTTTGTGGATCAGTTGGATGATAAATCTATATGGCATTAGATTGGTACATGGCACGGATGATTTAGGGCCCTTTCCATAAAGTCTAAAACTTAGTTTTTTATTTAACATGGTTTGAATTACAGTAAAGAACTCTATCGCATGACATAATAGAAACTTGTATGATCTTAGCATCATGAATTTATATATTTGTATTACTTATTATGAATTTTACTACTCATTTGGGCAACTATTTGATTCTCATATAATAGATTAAGATTCATTGATATCTCCTTTTGGGAAAAATCTACATCTAGGTCAAGTGCACAAGCTATCGCTAGGGTATTTTATTTTGTCTGAATTGGTAGGATTCGTAATTTACCATAGATAGGTTCAGATAGATCATATCCTATAGAAATTTTATAACTTGCTTGATATACTTATAAAGCATCATTAGTCTTAGCACTCTAATCCTTTTTATATCTACTAATAGTTTAGTTAGTATGCATGTAATTTCTCTAATAGTGACTTTAGCTTATCCATTTGCATGGGGATGGTATGATGTAGTAAGCTTATGATTCATCCCAAGAAATTGCATTAATTTCTTAAATGTAGTGCTAGTGAAGCAAGCTCCATTGTTTGAGATTAGCATTCAAGGTACTTCAAACCTATTCACCACATGTTAAAAGAACTTTGCAGTTGTTATTGTTGTACAATCCTTGACTACAGCTACAGTTGTCCACATAGTATAATAAGTAACTATTATGATTATATAAGACTTTCCATTTGAAATGGTATGATAGGCCCCATAAAATCAATTCCTCAAATACCAAATAGTTCCAATGGTTGCATCCATTACTGCTATTCTTCATGCCTAACTAACAGTCCTTCATCTTTTTGACATCTTTCAGAAGATTATGAAAATTGGTGTGCATCCTTAAACATGTTAGGCCATAAATATCTTGTCATTAGAAGTTTTAGTGCTATTCACCTTCTTGCATAATGACTACAACATGATCCATCATGTGCATCGTATGGAAATCTTTGTTGATTATTGTTAGAATACACCATCAAATTAGATTGTTTGAGAAAATCCTATAAAGATTCATTCAATTTCCATATATTATTTTGTTTTATGGAGAAACTATTCCTTTTATTCTATTCCATTCAACGTGAAGTTCTTGTGATGTTAGATAAGTTAAATAGTTAGTGATCCATGACTTTATTAATAAATCTACAACCATTGTTAATTTCATGAATAAGGATTCGTTGGGAAATTTGTTTGATAAAGATTCTTCATTATCTTTAGGAACCCATCTTAGTCTTGATAGATGATTAGCTATAACATTTTCAATTTCTTTTTTGTCAATCATTGTGATGTCAAATTCTTATAATACGAAAAGTCATCTAATCACTATTGGGCTAAATGCTGGTTTATTCATTAAGAATCTAATTACATTGTTGTTAGTATGAATATAGATCAAATACCCAAGCACATATACCATAGCCATAAGCTCCTTTTCTATAGTAGTTGAGTTGTGCTTTGATAATGCTTTGATTGATGCAATGTATGTAGTAAGATCTCTTTTGATCATCTAATTAATTTAGAACTACCACTAGTGCATAGTTAGAAGCATCTATAATGATTTGGAAAGGTCTTGACCAATTTGAAGCTCTTAGGATTAAAGTCTCAATTAGCTTTTATTTTACATTTTCAAATTCCTTTTCATATTCTTTTGACTAATAAAATGTTGCAGCTTTCTTTGATAATTCTAGGAGTGCTTTTTCTATCTTTAAAAAGTTCTTAATATATCTTCTATAATATTATGTGTGACCAAGAAATGATCTAACATCCTTGACTTTTTGTGATCTCTAGATAATATTATGAATGACTTTTATTTTATTAGGATCTACCTCTATTATCTTTATTGATACCTTATGTCCTAGAACTATGTCATCTTGGACCATTAAATGATTTTTTTTGCTAAGTAAGCTTTAAATTTATTTTAGCATATCTTTTTCAAACTTTCTTTAAGTAGTTTAGAGTGTACTCAGAATCAAGTCCATAAGTAGAGAAATTTCCCATGAATATCTCAACTTTTTTACTAATCTATTTTTGAAATATACTAAGTATAATTCTTTGGAATGTTGCTGAAGCATTGTAGAGGCCAAATGACATTTGCGGATATCAAATGTTCCGCATGAATTGATGAATGTTATCTTCCCCTGATCCTCTAATGTGATACAGATTTGGTTATATCCACTATATCCATCCAGAAAGCTATAATATTGGTTTCTTGCAATAGTATCTAAAACTTGATCAATAAATGATAGAGGGAAATGGCTTGTGCATATTTCCATGTTCAATAATCTAAAATCTATACAAACCCTCCACTTTCTACCTTTCTTTGGGACAATTATTAATGAACTGACCCATTCATTATTTGTAATGATGTCGATGAACAATGCCTTTAATAGTTTTTCTAGTTTCTGCTTGATAACCTATTTGTGCTTTGGATTAAATCTCATTGAGGCTAACATTATGGTTTAATAGCTGGATCTATATAGATGTGGTGTTAATAGATTTGTGGGTCTATACTAGTAATTTCATCATAAAGCCATGCAAATGTATTCAACCATCTATTTATAAATTTCAGTAATCTTCATTTCTATTATTTATCAAGATTGGTATTTATGATAACTAGTTTTTCATTATTCAGGAAAGCATATTTAAGAGTACCCAGTAAGGCTTTTAATTTTAGAGGTTCTCATTCATACTTGTCTAGATTTTCTAATTCTCCCCATTCAATATCTTCTTCTTGTTAGAACTTAGTATAGGAAAGTTATCTTGGCATTTTCTCCATCTTATTGGTTTCTTCTACATAAGCAATTATGATCTTTTCAACCAATTCCATGCATATATTTCATTCAAATTATATCTCATTATTCAATCACCACATGCCTTTTTGCTTCATGATTGCTCCATATAAACACTATTGTACACATATCTTTAATGCATCTTTTGCATGCTAAGATGTTATCTTGTCATGTTGTCCATATTTTTTTGCACAGAATTACACTCTATATGCCATACATGAAACTCTTCATTTTTGAATCATGTTAGTATCATCTTTCTTGGATATTTCCAAGGACAAATTTTTGATACTAAGCTTAGGATCCATAGTGCTAAGCTATGCTCTTTCCATAATTATAAGAAATTCTCCTTTACTCTTTCCCATATGAATGACAATACTATGTTCAAGATAAGACCAACCACTTATGGTAGTTACAAGATCTTCCACTTGTCAGCCAACTCTAATTGGATATTACATTTCTTTAATGAAGGTAAATTTTAAGCCTTGTACATATCCTAAGAAATAATATTTATCCTAACCTTGAATCCAATATAGCCTTGCATGACTTGTTTCATGTTATTTGAAGATAGATTAAAGGGCTTTATAGGTCTACTTATTTATTGGGAAGTACCCCTACTTTTATGCAATGTATTATAGTTTGTGTAAGCATAACAATCCTTAGATCCTTATCTGTTGATGTTTGAAGCAGGGTATTTGCTTAAGGAATTAATATTGAAGGAGCAGGGTTAAATAAGACTCCTATTCCTCAAACCTTTTCTAGAATTTTTCTAAAGAAAGGATGTTTTAGTGCCCTTCGTTTACTATTTATTATGATGTCTCTTTGTGTACTCACTATCATAGTAGCACTTTTTTTGCTATGGTTGTATTAGCAATATTCCTTGCATCGTTTGTAGTGGTACTAGTGGTAGAGCATTAGGAGGCTAATGAGAATAGCTTGCAACTGATTAAGACATGTACAATTATGATTCCATGTGTAAGGTTCTAGTTCTATGGTATTCAATTGGGTAATAGTGAGATGAAGTATTGATATGAGTATTGCCTAGAGATATAGGATACTAGACATAATATTTGTAAGGATCTAATTGTTAGTACAGATATTATTATCTTAGTCGTGACGTCCATCATGAGTATAGTTGTTGTCACTATAGTTGATATTACTTCTATGGTTAAGGATAAGTCCTACTAGGATAATATGACTCTTGATAGGGTCTTTTGTAGTTATCTTATGGACAAGAAATCTTTTGGGCATTTTCTTTTTGATAAATTTCGAAATAAGTACATGTGTCCTAGACTCTTGTAAATGGGCCATAATAAGACAACATCCCTTGGGATGTTCATATTGACATATATTACATCCATTTTCATCTTCCAAACTTGAGTTTGTAACCTCATCTACTATAGCAAAATTTTCCTTATTCTTGTAATTTTCTCATACATTAACACTCTTCTTTTTCTTATCCTTGTTCTTGGTGAGTTCTTGTTTAGTTTTCTCTTCTACTATCTTAATTGTTTTTGTAACTTTTTTATCCATAGTGAAACACCACCAAGAAATTTCATGTTGCAACTTGTAACCTTCACCATAAAACCCAAGGCTAGAATTTTATTGTAAAATGTGAAGATTGTAATCCATGAGATGCAATTTCAGATACTTTAACTTTTGGGGCTTGAAAATGCCTTGTAAGTTGTTATAGCCTCACTTACCAAGTGGAAAAAGTCATGCCATGTCTATATTTTGGCTTGGGAAGGTTAAAAATGCCTTTTTGAATTGCCAAATCTGGAATTTTCATGGGTTTTATGGGGTTTATAGACATACCTACGCTGGAAACCATCCATGCCCATTTTTGGGGGGGTTTGGGTTTTCATCTTTCCAAAAATGGTCAATGTTGCCACAACTTAGCATTGGAGTGGTTGGGATTTTCATTTTTCAACAAATTTCAACATTGTTCCAACTCCAGTATTATTGCCACAAGACCAACATTAGTGGATGAAGCTAGCATAGTTGGGAAAGTTTGTTTGCTATTTATGGCACCCAACATGGTTTTGGTGCCTTGGAGGTATCAAAACTTGTCATAAATGGACAACTAAACTAGAGATGATGGCCTGCCATACCTACAAATTATACCAATATGTCAATAATCATGGAAGAAATTTGCAGCATCAAAACTAGCAATCACGATAACCTATAAAAGCCAATCTCAAACACATGGAATAGGTTCTTTAATTCTTGAACTCCTAAAGCTTTTTGAAAATTCTTGAGTAGTAGAACCTTTAGCAATCTTGAGCATTTGTAACCTTTGAGCATTTTATGAGACTTTTGAAGCAAACTTGCAACTACTTGAGCATAAGAGACTTTCAGTGTAGTACCCCTTTACAAAAAAAAAGTTAAGCATATACCTTATCCCCTTGGTGACCAACATTGCAGATCTGGGTTGACAATATGTAAGGAGTTTTGGTGCTAGAAGTTGGTGAGTGCATAGCTCATGGCGTTGATTGTAGACTACAAACTACTAGCTTCAATAGGCTTTAAGCTTTGCTCAAGAAAACTCCTTATGCATTTAGGCACACCATTTGTACACATTTCAAACTCTTTATTTTCAATATTTTATCATTATAATAAATTTTACAGTTTGTTTGTGGTGTAAGTGTATCTCACATATAATTTGTGTGCTTTCTTTCATCTCTAATCCATAATTTTATTTAAGTTTTTTACACCATTAACACTCCTCAATTTCTTGGGTGATCGACAAGACCATCTAGGGTACCTTGGATCCTCTTTCTCAAAGGTCCTTGGGATCCAAGGTTAAAACTGTTTAATACCTAGAATTTTCAATTTTCCAATGACCAAATTTTTCAAGCACAATAGTTGTCTGGTGCTAAAAGAAGGGCTTGAACCTCTACCCAAGCTCTTTGCCAAATCTTGTTTTTCTTATTTTGAAATAATTTTTTTAAAATTATAAACTATTGAAATTCACATTAAAAATGTGCTAGAAAAAAACCAACATGGTTGCCCATTTTCCTACAAGTAAAACCCAGCGTTATGGTTGTAGGTGATTTGGGTTTTCATAAGATTTTCATAGTAGTTGCTAGATTCCCCAAAGCCAACATGGTTGCTAGTTGAACCTACCTTTATGTGTTCCAAAGATAAGAATTGCTCTACTCCAACCACCCAACCCTCCTACTATGAAATTTTATGGAAAAGCTAATGTTTGCTTCCCCCAAGACTCCAACGTAGCTTTTGAAAAACCAAACTTTTACATTAAATTTTTTCGAAAAAAGTAGATTCTTGGCCAAGAGGGGGTGCCCCAATGTAGTGTTGTTGGGAAAAACAATCATTGATTACTTACCTCCTTCCCTCTCTCTCTCTCTCTCTCTCTCTCGCCCCCCGCACCCCCCACCCCCCCTCCTAGTATAAGCCCTACTAGCAAAGCTAGCATAGTTGGTTTTACCAACACCACAGCTATCACATCTTCCCAACTGCATTGCACACCCCTATCATTGTAACTTGCACTACACTTCTAATTGAAGTTTCCACCATTTTTCATCCATACCCCTTTACAACTTGGGCAATTCCACTTGCCAGAATTTTGTTTTTAATTAATTAAAAATTATAAAATCAAAATTACTATTATTGACAATGTCTTTCAGCCAATCCATAATTTTTCCCCTTAACTTGATAGACATGACATCAAGCCAAAATGTGGTGAGGGTTTATGACCTAAAAGACCCTACTATGGCTAAGCGTAGGCAATCACTCAAAATAAGGGAAAAAAGTTTGAATTTTGCTATCATTGATGAAAATTACTATAATTTCATCTTTGCCAAAGTTCATGTTGGTTTACTCATCCCACATGTGGAGGTAGAATCCAAACATGAATATGAGCTTGTCCACCATAATGGGAAGGATTACATTCCTTACCCATAATGTAAAATACCATTAAACAACATACACACATGCATCCTCTCTTAATTAATTGAGATGAATGAAGAAAGTGAGGGGGCTAATTTGGAAAGCCAACATGAAGAGCAAGATGAGTTCAAAGTAGAATCCAAACTAGATAACTTTATTGGGAACCTTTTCCAATAGTCAGCTTTCTAAACCACCATAGCTACTTTGATCTCTCCCACTGCTTTCATAGGGCAGGTCCCTCAAACATCTTCTCATGTGTATCCTAGCACATCAAGCATAATTTGTGCCCCAAGTAACTTCTATTTTCTCCTCTATAGGTTTTTCCATGCAACCTTGGTCTGCACGGCCATCATCGGTGGCCATAACCATCATTCATCTATTTTCCATGCTAGTAGGTTCTATGGTAGGACACTAAGTGACCTGAGGATCACAAACACTATTTGTGCCCTTTATCTTGCAAGTCCTAGCACAAACCTCCTTTTCATTATTTAGTCCTCTTACAATAATGATAACCTAGCCCCTCCCCTCTATACCACAACCCATCATGAGGCCATAGGCCTCTTAGCTTATACCTCAACCTTACGTCTAAACACCACAACTCATGGAGATGCCTCAAGGCTTGGATCAAGCTTTTGAAATGATCCAAGACCTTATGGAAGAGATGCGAAAGCTAAAGGCTTCAACAACCTAGAAGTTAAAATCATGTATTTTTATCAAGATGATCCTATTAGTTCTTCTATCTCACAAATAAATCTTCCATCGAGTATCCCCATACCCTAGTTTACTAAATATAATGGTGAGGATGATCACAATGCTCACCTTATCACCTTCCACTCTAAGTACCTATTGTTACAAGTTTGGCCACACATCAAAATGCATATCTTTCCTATGTCCCTTACTAGGAAAGCCTTGAATTAGTACTGCGCATTACCAAGAGGGTCAATTACCTCATAGGAGGACCTAATATTAAAATTCATTAAACATTTCAAATAGAACTTGAAACTTGATACAACTCTTGACCAACTAATGGTGGCTAAGTAGGGGCCTCTTGAACTTGTGCAAAATTTTATACAATGGTATAATGCTCTACTAAATGAGATTCTAGAACCCATAGTTGAGACACATCTTCTTGTCATATTTAAGACACATCTAGTATACTTCATTAAGCCTAAGCTTTACTACCTAGATCCCATCTTTTCGCATCTAGTATAGCTTGAGAATCCATAGTATACTAGGTTGCCCCTAAAACCATCTAAACTCCTTAATCAATTGCTAAAGAATGAGAGGATCCAACATAAAAAAATGACAAATAATGCCCGCAAGAGGCATGGTTGACTATGTGATATCATAAAGAATCTCGCTTTAGTAACCAAGGATGACCCCCTAGTATCTAAGTACTTTAAACTTGATCGATTTTGTCACTATCATTAGCTAATAGGTCATGACACTAACTTATGCCTAGCCTTGAAGGATGATTTATAGAAGATGATAAACAATGATAAGCTACTGTTTGATGCCTCTAACCTGATCAGGCCACAAAACCAGTCCATGCAAGTATATAGGGATCATTAAATCCCAACAATAGCCCTTGTACCATAGTGAAATTCAACATAAGCAACAACTCCAGATCTGTGTGGGAGCCATTCATGATTTAGGTACCTCCTCATAATGAAGGGGACCCTTCAACTTCATCATGTTCAAGGTCCCCTTTTTTGTAAGGATATCATCATCTATTCCTTTCAAGGAACCTTTTGTGGTTAAAGTGCCCCCTCCCACTACAACCAAACCTACAACTACAACTTAATCATTTCCTCTTGTGATGGCTAATGCAACAACTTCTTCATAGTCCAACAATAAGAAATCACCAACTAAGCAACATAAGAAGTTTGCACCAAAGCCCAAAAAAAGATAATAAGTAGGCCAAGGCATGAAAGGAGGTGGACTCACTGAAGCCCACTCCTATTTCATCCATCCCCATGGGCTTTAACACTTAGGCTGCTTCAACCAATCAACCAAGGAAGGAACCTAAACCACAAGGGAGGGGAAAAGAGAAAAAACCACAACCACTAAAACATGAAGTTTGCATCCTGGGGCACATGGAGGAAGTCAAAATAAACAAGAACAAGAAGTTAACAACTAATGAAAAGGACTTCCTCAATGCTATGGAATAGGTCAAATAGTCTTTAAAGTAAAAGAACACTTCCCTTAGCTTATATGACTTGGTAATGACATCTACTACACATCATGAAATGTCAGTGAAAATGTTGATCTCAATTCTTATTAGTGAGGACATCCTTGCTAGTGAAGAGTCCATCCATGTGATGATGATACCACCTTCACTTAAGGAAAGAAGAAAGTCAACAGTACTAGTGTTTCATGATAGTGAAGTCAAAATCAATCCCTAGGATGGCAAGACAACCAAGGTCTTCCTCTTCATAATAATAAGGGTGGATCAATACAAGGTGCACAAGATGCCTGTTGATGATGAAGCAGCCACTAACATTATTCCATATACCATTGTCGAATGTTTGGACCTAGTGGTCAATATGCAACATACCTTAATTTATGCTATCAAATTCTTTAACGAATCTCAGGTTGCAGTTAAAGGCTCAATCTCTTTGGACGTTGTGGTGGGGAAAAAATTCCCAACAACAACCAATTTATTGATGGTGGAAGAGAGACTAGGATTCAATCTCATCTTGGGGAGGCCTTGCCTAGCTTAATTATGAGTTATTTTCTCATCCATCCACCAAGAAATTTACTTGTCATATGAGAGAGGTAAAACAATTATCCATAGCAACAATGCATCCCCTTGACAGTTCATAACATGGACATACAGTAAGGGTCCAAAGTGGAGTTCTAAGAGGAAACTCCCAATGTTAATGACAAAGTCCAGAAACTCCTCAAAGAGGAAGAGGCCAAAACCAACAACAATGAAATCTTGGATGCACCATGGGAAGAGCTCCCCTTCAATGTGGTTAGCAAGGGAAATGGGGAATACACGAATGTTCAACATAGATCATACACCTTTCCTAATCTTTTGAAGATTAGGAAACACTTACATAGTTGATGTATGTTTTCCATTCACTTGCCCCTATGCCCATAACCATGTAGCATTCTTTTCCTTCATTTTCTTAATCTAAGTTTAACCTTTTGTTGACACATATCATTTTTGCATTATTTTATTTTACCTTGTTTTAGCTTTATTTTGTGCATAGCCTATGATTTATTCTTATTTATAGTTTCCTTTTTATGCCTTACCTTTACTAAAACCTAAAAATACCATAAAATTGTAAAACTTTTTTAAAAATTTATAAACATTTATTGAACATAATACTTAGAAAATTTTTTTTCTTAAAATGATATCCCACCTTGGCCTAAAATTGGCAAAATGTCATGGCCCTCCATGGCCTAAAACTAGCAAAATGCAATGATCTGCCATGACCTAAAACTGGAAAAACATCATGGTCCTTCATGGCCTAAAACTAGCAAAACACAATGGCTCACCATGGCCTAAAATTAGCCATTATGTGGGTGGGTCTCAAGAAAATGTGATAGTAGTCACCTCTCCAGAGGTAGTAGTCACCTAAGGAGTTGGGGAATGAGCTACCACTAGAGAGCTTTCAAATAGTTTAAAGGCATCTCTAGTGTTGATCATGAATAACTCTAGCTTGCGCCTCTCAATTGACTCCTCCTATAGCTAGTTGAGGTAGCTCTCTTATTGAGCCTTTATAATTCTTCTTGTGGTTCTTTTGTGCCTAGCCCCACTCAAGGACCCAAGCATAATAGTCTCTCCACTTCCTAGCCTTATGAGCCACTTAGTCCATTTGTAGCTTCTGCTCTACAAGGCTCCTTGCAAGGGCAACCTTGCCATGGATGGAACTCTAGTACCACACCCATTCAATCTCTTTGGTTTGCAAGGAGTTCCTATTCACCACTTGGACTTCCACAAATTCCTTACGATCCTTGAGATCTCTAATCTCCTCATCTTGCTTCTTATTTTCCTTTTTCAATGCTACAACTTATTCCTATAGGAACTCATTAGAACATTGGCATTCCTATGAGGTTATAACACATCAGAGCACACATTCAATGGCACTTTCATATAACCTTCATGGAACATTTTTCACTTCAAGTGGTAGGTTGGGTAATTTGTTTATCTCAATGGCACAATTGGAATTCCATCCAATCTTTGATACTACAAACAACACAACCAACATAAACACATAAAACCATGTAAACAACACATACCAAAATAAAAAATGACAAAAAATGATTTAAACCACTAAGATAATATAGCCATATATCCCATATGAATCAAAAGCACATAAATCACAAAAAAATTAAAAGTAAAATAAGCTACAGTTCTTAAAAACATTGGAAGCAATTTGTTGCAATCAATTGATCATGTCTTTGGTCATTCCATGCATGAAATCTATTTTGTTGGGAACCTCTACCCATGGTTTCATGCAAAATGTAGATGTGGAAGCATTAGGTTGAGGTTTAGAAGCTACAACAAACATGAACATAGTTTAACAATTAAAACTAGGTTCAAACATGAAACTATAAAATGCAACATGTAAAAAAAATCATACATACATAGAAGATCATCTAGGAGAATAATGAGAGGTTCACCTACCTATGAACCATCAAATAGAGAATCAAAGGCATCCAATGCAGCATTGGATACCCACTCATCTTCATGCTATTGTAGCACCTCCTCCTATATGTGCTTCTATTCCACCTCTACAACTGCTACTTGGGCTGTTGATTCTTGTTATTTATCTGCAAGAACAAAGAAAACAAAACATAGAACAAGTTAGCATAGTTTTGCCAACATAAAATGACAACATGACCATATAACATAAAATATAAATGTAAAATAACTTACATGAAAATACACATAAAGCATACCTACAACCACATGGTGCGCTTGGCCAAGTCTAACCACAAGCCTCCTCTTTGAGGACTGCTCAACAATTGGTGTTGTATCCTCAACCATAAGCCTCTTCAATTTTTCTCTAGTTGCTCCATCAAATTTGACACATAACTCCTTAGTCTTCCAAACATTCCCATAGGTAACTTGGAGGTCCATCCCCATGCTGTCAGGGAAAGGAGAACGCCTACCACTAAAATGTGTAGTCATAACATATAGTGATTTCCCAACGTCCTTTGGTGGGTTCTAGGCCTATATGGTTCAAAAATAATGTTTCACCCAAGGCTTAGAGAGTTGGAATGGATCTTGACTTACCCATCATCCATCCTTCCTCACCACTAGGAACTCTGCAAATTGTCTTAGGTGCATTGCAAAAAAAGTAAAGTTCATGTGGCATATCATACCAAGGTTTTCCTAGAGTTTAAGACTCTCCCCTCATAGCCCAACAACCAAATGAGTAGCCCAATTGAACTAAGCACCCTCAGTGAGGACCTTTTTCATGGTCCATGCTAATTTAATGCCTAGGATCTTCTTCTGTGACAACAACTTTGGAAATGCCTAGGACTAGAAGAATGGGTATAGCTCATTCGCCTCTATGACTTGGTCATCATTCAAGGTTAATTCAGAGTGGTTGCAATGAGTGTTCACCCATTCTTCCACCTCTTTCCTATGGCTTATCTCTTTTTCTAATTTGATGGTAACCTTCACCACCTCACTGGGGATGCCAAAGAGGTCACCAAAGGTGTATTCATTAGTGGCCAATGTGATAGGTAGATCATGGACCTAAGTGACAAATTTTTTCACTCCTTTGTTAAAGGAGTCAATCATGTTCATCATCTCAAGGATAGGGATGATTAGGATATCAGCCATGAATAAGTCAAGCAAGCCTACATTGGTGATCCTCTCTTAGATCTTCCTGGGTTCTTGGCTAACCAACCAATGTTGGGTTACTTCCACCTTGTCAAACTTGAGGATAAGTGTCTCCTTAGCATGTTCTGAAGTAATCATAGCTACTATGGATGATGGTGCAACCCCTACAACACAATGGAGATAACCCATTAGCTTTAGCATAGGCACAATATATATATAATAAACAAAAAGTAAAAATTCTTACTTTGCTTGTTGGAAGAAGGTAGTGTGGGGACCCTAAGAGGTATATGTATATGCAAACCCAAATTAGGGATACTCCACCAACTATGAGTCTTCCTGTTGACTAGCCACCTATGGTATGCTTGGAAATAGCATGAGGTGTACTTGCCAAAGTCATCATTGAGATGTTCCATCACTACAAGCCTCACTATTGGGCTTTTGGCAAAGACATTCAAGGTTTTTTGAACCAAGGGAAAGAGTTGTTCACTCTTGATCAATCCTTCATCATCTACCTTGTACCTAGAATCATGCCAACCTAAGCAAAATCATTAAACCCAAGTGGCCTAATGAAATAAACAAGTAAACCCAAAAACTTAAAGTTACACTTACCCTTCCACATGGTAGATGGTACCAAGAGGATTTTAGAACAATGTGTTGGTGCAATGACCAACTACTAATGTGTTTTTGGAATTGTATCAGATAAAATTAGGCATATCCTAGACTTTGGACAACTGATGTGTGCCCTTGATATATATGTTGTCGAATTGCTCACCCTCAACACAAGTAGTAGGATTGTCAGTTATGAACTTGACGATCAAGTTGATGGAGTGGGATAGTAAGGTTTCCACAATTATAGCTACTATTTTAGATGCAAATTATGACCACACCATCACATTGAAACTCTACAATAGGTAGACTAGGAACTCCTTAGGCCTCAACCTAAGCCAGAGGGAGCCATGCTCCAACACCATATCAGCAGGTGGGGTGATGGGTCTTAGTGTGTGAATGCAACACAGGAGCCCAACAAGCTTGATCACCACCAGGATGGGCTTCAAGGAGACCCTGCACAATCCAAAAATAACCATTAAAACCATGAATGATCATAACATTAAAGCCAAAGTAAAATTTAGCCACAAAATTAAGAAAAATCGAGTAGCTCACTAACACCGATGATAATTTCATGATGAAAATATACATAAAAATTTTAAAATTTTTACGTCAAAAATTAAAACCATGAGAATTAAATTGTATACAAAAATAATCCACAATAACAATCATAAAATCCCAACTTGAATTTGATAAAGTTTCAACTAAAAATCCTAGTTTACAATGAAATTAGCTGTAGTAAAAAACCCTAGGAAGGCTAGTTAAAATTTTTGAAAAATTCAAATGATACTTGGGAACCGAAATACAATACATAAATGACCGTAGGAATTTTCAACATTTTCCAAGAAATACTGAAAATAGGCCAACATTGTCTATATAGCTAGAGAAGTTTGCAGTTTCAATAGCCAAAACTACAACTGTACAAGGTAATTTACACATACACAAGAAATGATAAATTTTTACTAAATTTTTTTTCTAAGTATAGGCACTACACACATAAAATTCAACAAATTTTGACATCAACATTGTGGTTTTAGGCCTAAGAAAAATTTACACAATAGCCCAAAACCATAACAAAAGTTTACAAAATTTTGTGAGAAACCCAAAACTGCAAAATACGATTATAGTAGAATATTGAAAAAGATATGAAAAATTTTAAAAAAAAATTGGAACTAATGTCAAACCCTCATAGATAGCCTTGAGCATCCCTAGGAAGCTAGGAAATTGGTAGAAAAAATTTCTTACAGTGTCAATGCTACATAATTTTAAGAGGGTAAAACAATGAAAACCCAAAATTCCATTGTGCATTGGTCTATGGAAAAATTCATAAAAAATTAACCATATACTAGAATTTAGTGACTCCACAAACAAAATTATCTAAAGATAGCATACAACAATCTTATGGCCCTAGAAATGAGAAATTCTATGCCATTTTCTAGCAAAAAAAATTGGAAAGTAGCATTTCCTTTTTGGCTAGAAAGCACTAAAGAATGCATAGAATGAGGCAAAGTTAAATTTAAAACTTAACATAAACAAATCCTGAAATGAAAAAAAAAATTACAAACCCATAACCTTAACTTAAATGTATTGTAGGACTTTTACAAGATCAATTTCTATGTGAGCAATAAGCCTACATCAAGAACAATGCTTAGGTTCTTAGTAGAGAATCCACAAAAAATAGTTAGAAATGGTGTTCCTAGTAGTCTTGGCAGATGAAACCTACCCAAGCAGAGGCTATGGTAGGCTGGATTCTTACTTGTTGAAGCTATCCTTTTCAACATCTTGAATGGGCAATGCAAAACCTTCAAAATTTGCAATTCTTCTATTAATCTCCTCACAACTACGCTACTTCCTAATGAATTCTTATCAAACAACGCTAAGGATTGGTGGAGTTGAAACCAAAATCAAGGTAGAAGAGCTTTGGTGCTATGTGTTGCCTATGAGAAATGGGTTTTGAGAATGAAAGCTTGTTAAATTAATATGTGAAAATGAATTCCACACTTATGTGCCCTCAACCCAAACACCTTGCCCAAAACACCCACTCAACCCATAGCGAACTATCAGTTCATAAGAGGAAAGTTGAAATGCCACTGGGTTGGTGGGAAGTTTTGAACCAAAGAACCATTTAAACTTAGGTGGGCCCCACTAGGTGCCTCCCAAGCATAACACAAAAAATCCAAATACAATGGGATTTACAACTCTTACCCATATCTACACTAGTATTAAACATCTAAAAAGACTCTAATGAATTTCAAACCTTAACCACTTCAAAAAACTAGCCTCCTAGCCACCCTCCCACAACATGTTGAAACCATAGAAATCCCATGTTAGCCATGATGGGGCCACTCCCAACCATGCTAGCCAACATGGCTCTGGAAAGTAAAATCCCAAAACCCACTTTTGATAGCATGTTTTGGCCTTCAAATGATCAACTCATAACCCTAATTCGCTTACGCTACCTTAGGAAGCCAACAGAACACAAAAATTGATCATGGGATGCCACAAACTTGTTTGTATTATGGAGCAATGTTGGGGCCACGCTGGCCAACATAGTCCCAATGTGGTTGGCAATCTTAGCAGAACTTGTGACTTCCAAAGAGTACAATCAACACCAAAGTTGAGCAATGTTCATCCCTAGTCCACTACATTAGCAATATAGATCATAAGAACCCTAAAACTAGCCATAATAAGCCTAGAAACTCACATTTTGATACTAACCATGCTAGAGCTTACCCCATCCATGCTGGCTAGCATGTATCTAGCATGGGTCTAGTGTAGATGGTAAAGGGAGCTTCATTTTTACCTTGAAATAGCCCTAAATGACCTTCCTAGGTGCTAAAATTTCCCCATCAACCTTGTAGCCTCCCTCCATGGCCTGCTAAGGCCTAAAACTGGTAAAATCTAATCTTGATTGACCAATATTGATCATTTTTTTACCCCATGTTACCTACCTTCATTAGTTTGGCCTTATTTCATTGTGTTTTTACTTGGTTTGACTTTGCTATGTATTATTGACCTTAGATGCCCTATCATTTGATGTCATTTGGATTCATTCTCATCATGTTTCTATCATTTGGGCATTATTCCACCCAAAATGTTCCTATCATTTGGCATCTTTTAACCTTAGTAAACTTGGTTTAACATCGGCTAACACCATTGAACATCATTGTGACCTTGTATTACCCTCTAAAATATCATTGGATGGGATTTGACCATCATTTTTGCTCCATTTGACCTCATTGGTCATCATTTGGCCATCATTTGGCTTGATTTCATGCTAGTTGGCCTTTGGTTTACCCCATCTACCTTATCCTATTTCCTATGACAATTTTTTGACTATGTTTAAGCCTTATTTGACAACATTTTATGGTGCTTGACCATCATTAGGTCATCATTTGGCCTAATTTGACCATCATTGGATGTCATTTTATCATCATGTGGCCTTCGTTTAACATTATTTAACTTTTGTTTCACCTTATTTGTCTTGACCTACCTCTTGTTGCCTTTGTTAACCTTGTCTGAACCTTATTTGATCATGAAATAACATGTTTTGGCTAATCCATGCATTATTGCTAGAGTATTTTACATTATTTTGGCATTATTTGCTTATTTTATTGCATAGTTGCTCTTCATCTACTTATGATTGATATGTAGGATTGGAGTATGGAAACCTGGTGGAAAATTAGTTTACCTTTGAGCCTCAGTGGATCTCATGGTGATGTTGAATGATTCATTAACCTCAATCATTTAAATCTTGAGCCTGAGAGTCCTATTAACCACATATCCTTAATAGAGAAACTATCAAATGGCCAAAAAACCTACCTAAAATCTTTGACCTTGAGGCTAGTGACATTACCGAAGACTCTCTAGTTAAGATTCCTATCATGACACATAGTGGTGAGGATAAAGTACTAAAACTAAGTTCCTCACTAAAACCTCAACAAGCTTAAGACAACACCAAGGTCCTCCAAGGTAACATTAAGGGCATTGTCTAGTCATGTGAAAATATGCTAAGTCTTGACCCATGCCTAGTGTAACATAATATCATCCTTGACCATAGCATTAGGACAATTAAGTAAAAATTTCTCATCTAGACCACAATGGTGAGGAGAAAGCACTTGAAACCAAGTTCCACACCAAAGCTTAAACCTATTCAAGACAACATCAAACCCTTATTATGCAACATTAAAGCCATCACAAAGCCTTGATTACATCTAACACTTACATGTTTACTTGTAGTGATGTTTATCATTATTGACAAGTTACAATAAATTACTGATGTTGACAACTTCGATGGTCTACAACAAGTGAGCTTGCATACTTTTTCTATCTTTATTTCTCTTTTTTGCACAATGAATGAATCATAAGCTTTGTAAATCTAATACAGATTGCATAAATATCTCTATGTTATAACTATAATAACCTATGGTAACTTGGTTTTCTGGTTGTCTCATGTGGCCTTATTCATTATCATGTAACAATATATTTTCTTTTTCTTGTTTTCTTGTTCCCTTGGAGTTGTGCTTGTAGGATGAAGCCTAGAGTCATCGCAAAGGTACAACTCACTATGGTGACAAGTTATCATGTGACCTTGATGCATGAGATTTGGTAAGCTTCTCCTACTGTACCAAGATTTCTTGTTGAACATCATTGTCATTACCCTTTCTTAAGCCCAACCCTG
Source organism: Gnetum montanum (assembly GCA_015680685.1). Taxonomy (NCBI): domain Eukaryota; kingdom Viridiplantae; phylum Streptophyta; class Gnetopsida; order Gnetales; family Gnetaceae; genus Gnetum; species Gnetum montanum. The sequence goes on from MNCI01025357.1 coordinate 1,059,925, forward strand.
TAGCTTAATTATGACCTTCCTTGTCCTAAACAACAATGATGACCTATGTTTGACACTCATACATAGTGACCATGTGACATTTCCTTTGTCATGCTCCATCATAAAGTCCATTGGATGTAACACAGCTCATCCAACAAGAAGACCAAAATCAAACCCAGCCTTGGCAATAAAACCTAATGAAGGTTTCACCATGCAAAAGAAGAAGAAAAAGAAGAAAATTAGCAAGAAGCTAAAAGGCCGATGAAGACCAAAATACAAACCAATTCTCCAAACAAATAAAGGGAAGCCTAATGGATGAAGAAACCTTGAAACAAAGTGTTGATTCCTAAAAAACATTATCAAGTGATCAACTCTTCAAAGCATAAAGCATAAAGACTCCATCAATTAGCACAAAATGTTATCGTCATAACCATAATCATGATGTCAACATTTGGAACTCATTATTAATCCTGTGACTATTTCCTTATAGCCTTTATCCTATATCATCTCATTGTAACCTTATCCCGTAATCACAAGCACTCTTTGACATGGTTTGACACTATAGAATCAAGCATGGAGGAAAAATGTTAGTGATGGACCTGTAATGGTGTTTTGTATTCTTTGTCAATTTCTCTCAAGTCAATCCTTCAAACATCAACAAAGAGGGGCCAATGAAACACCACTAAGAAATCTCATGTTGCAACTTGTAGCCTTCACTATCAAACCCAAGGCTAGAATTTTATTGTAAAATGTGAAGATTGTAATCCATGAGATGTAATTTTACATACTTTAAATTTTGTAATGCCTTGTAAGTTGTTATAGCCTCACTTACCAAGTGTAAAAAGTCATTCCATGTCTATATTTGGGCTTGGGAAGTTAAAAATGCCTTTTGAACTACCAAACTTGGAAATTTCATGGGTTTTATGGGGTTTATAGACATAACTATGCTAGAAATCATCCATGCCCAACATTGGGGGGTTTGGGTTTCCATCTTTCCAACAATGGCTAGCATAGTTTGCACAAATCTTAGTGTTGCTCCACAAGGTCAATGTTGAAGTGGTTGGGGTTTTCATTTTTCAGCAAATTTTAGCATTGTTTCAACAACTCCAACGTTGTTACCACAAGACTAGCATTGGTGGGTGAAGCCAACATAGTTGAGAAAGTTCATTTACTATTTATGGCATCCAACATGATTTTGGTGCCTTGGAGGTATCAAAACTTACCATAAATAGATAGCTACACTAAAGATGATGGCCTATCACACTTGTAAATTATATCAATCTATCAATAATCATGGAAAAAATTTATAGCACCAAAACCAATAACCATGGTAACCTATAAAAGCCAATCTCAAACACCTAGAATAGGTTCTTTGATTCTCAAATTCCTAAAGATTTTTGGCAATTAATGAGCACTAGAACATTTGGCAATTTTGAGCATTTGTAACCTTTGAGCATTTTGTGAGACTTTTGAAGCAAAATTGCAACTACATGAGCATAAGAGACTCTTAGCATGGTACCCCCTTTGCAAGAAACATGAAGGATATACCTTACCCCCTCCTTGGTGACCAATGTTGAAAATTTGGGTTGAAAACCTACAAGGATTTTTGGTGCTAGAATTTGGAAAGTACCTGGATCATGTAGCTAACTATAGAGTATAAACTACCAACTTCAACAAGCTTCAAGCTTTACCCAAGCAAACTCCTTGTGCACTTAGGCACACCATTTTTACACATTCTAAACTATTTATTTTCAATATTTTATTATTGTAATATACTTTACAAGTCATTTGTGGTGAAAATTTATCTCACATTTAATTTTTGTGCTTTCTTTTGTCTTATATTTGCAATTTTCTTTAAGTTGTTTACTCCTTTAACACTCCTCAAGTTCCTAGATGAACAACAAGACCATCCAAGATGCCTTGGATACTCTTTCTCAGAGGCCCTTGGAATCCAAGGTTAAAATTATTTTGCACCAATAATTTTCAATTTTCTAATGACCAATTTTTCAGGAGCAATACACAAAATCCCACATTTTCTCTACCTTTTCTACAATATCATTTACTAATTTTTAAATGGGTAGAGTTTTTTGATAAATCACATCTTCTATGATTTCCTCTTTTTGGTTCTCAGAAATTCTTACATCTCTTTTTCTAAAAGTAGGATCTCTGTTGTACACTTTAGCTAACTCTATTTTATGTAACTCTTCCTCTTCTTTTACCACTTAGTACAATAACCATTAGATTCGATAGGCTATCATCTTGAACAATCTTCTTTGAGCATACATGGCAACGGTCTCTCTTGTTTTGTTCCTTAACCCATCAATAATGTGTCATAGTTGTTTCCTTTGAGCAAATTCATGACCTAGGTATTTATGTAATATTGAATAATATATGTCCATTTCTGCATCAAAGGATTTATGTATCTCTTTTTTCCATCCTTGAATTTATTTTCTAAGTTTGACACTTTTAAGTAGGTCCAATACTTATCATTTGAGAGTTATAGCATGGTACTTCATTTTCTAATAGATTTTGGTTCTAAGGATTTGTACTAGCTTTTTGCTTCTTTTATGAGTGTTTTGGAAGATAAATTTAATTTTTTTCAATCATTCTTTACATTTTATAGGATGTAGACATCATGAAATTCTTGAAGGTGATGCTATGAATCAGCATTGTATCTCTCTTCAAACCTTGGAATATTATTTATATTAAGTCATTTGATGTGACTATCCCTTAAGTATCTAGTTGGTATCTAACTTGCTTCTCTAATATCGATCATGCTTCAAGTGGCCAATAGGGGTTCTTCATAATCTTTAGGTTTGTAATCTCTATTATAGTGGTGACCTCTTATGATCATGACATTCTTCCATGTGATATAGACTTTGTTAATAGAAGTTCTTGAACATGGCACATGAATGTTCTATAAACTTTGTCAATAGAAGTTCTTGAACAAAATTTTTTAATCAAACCTTTCTTCAATTATTCCTAGGTTCTAATGGATCTCATAATCCCAACTTTCTCTTCTTGAACAATGCTAAGCCACTAGGTTTTTTCTATTTAACCTAAGAATTAGGTAGCAATGTAAGCTTATCTTTCTATGATACATTCATAGCATCAAGTACACAATAATCTCTATAACCTTCATAGATTTTTTATTTCCTTGTTTGAAACTTAGACACAAATTGACATGATCATGATTCTAATGCCCTTTCTTTCACAAATAGGTAATCTTTCATGATTCCACTCTCATCAGATAATTATTTTTTCAAGGCCTCAATCTTATTTTGATTTCTCTCAAACAAGGCTTGTTGTATCTTTAACAATGATTCCAGTTTCTATTTTTCATCCTAAAGCTCCTAATTAGTAAGCTAAAGATCAGCAATAACATCTCCAAGATGCTCTACTTAGCTCCCTAGTACAAATTTTGAAGTTATATTAAGTTTTTATTTGGTTTTAGAGCCTAACACTAGAAGAAACGGAACTTCCATGAGATCAAGTAGCTCTTGGATTATATGATCCTTTTCTACTACAAGTAAACTATACATAATGATGTTGTCTACTTGCAACAACTAGCCCTATAGTTCTTTCATCTTTTTAGGGGATTCATAAAATATTCCTCTCATTAATCATATCCACATTCTCATTTTCATGCACATCCTCATATACATTCATATTATCATGCATCTCCTCATGCATATTTCTACCCTAATTGCCATCTCCCATTAATCCATTTTGAGGATTAGGACAAAAAGGAGTATTTTCAAGATGTTGGCTTTCTTTTCTCTTCTTTTTCTATACCATGATGGCATTCAAGTCATGAATAATAAATCACAAACCACCATGAGCCTCAAACCACAAGGTACAACTCTGATATCAAGTGTTATGATATTACTATGGAAAAGCACCATTTGACACCACTCTTAATTTCAAAAGTAGCCAAGTATCCCAAAGTGGATCCAAGATGGGCTATGCCTCAACATTCATTACACTTGTACACACTGTTGACCTTTTGGTATGTCAAAAACTTAGAAAATGTAGAATGTGGAAAATGTGTTTATATTATCTTACAGGTCTAAGGATAGACCAAGAGCATGATGAGATTAGGACAATAGCATAATCAAAGAGATTTAATGTATCAAGACATTAGATTACAACAAAGAGCAAATTCTCATTTAGAACAAGATCTACAACAAAATGACAAAGTAAAGACCACATGGGCAAGATGAGAGCATGGATGAAAAAAAAGGCTACAAATCAAATGAAGATGCTCTAATAACTAGCAAGAAGACAAATTGACAAGAGAAGCCTCAGAAGACACAACTTAAAAGTTAAGTAAATGTCTCCTAAAAACAACAAATGTCTCTTTCTTAGGGCAAACATCTCCCTAGAGACATCCCATAGAAGATGTTCCATTTTCCAATGAGATGTCTCTCCTCAATTAAGGTCAATCTTAGGTAGACATTCAAACTTCAAAGAAGATGTTTACACTAGTCGTTTGGTAGCCATTACATGAATTCTGATGAATTTTCAAAAACTCCGAGGCTATAAGAAGACACCAAAACCTTGGAAATTATGTAAGTACTATACACATAATATTAATCATTATCTAATCTATCCTATTGTATTCTTGTTCTTCACTGTAACATCATTTGCTTGGTTGTATGTTGTACTATGCTTCAAAGTGCAAAGACTTGTAAATTTAGTTACATTCTTTCCTTGTGTCTTTTTCTTTTTCTTGTAGCCCTATGGGGTTGATGTGCTTCTTGTGAGAAGGCTTCCATATTGAGATTGTCAAGATCCTATAGGATTGAGTGGTTTTGCAATGTCAAACTAGTTTTGAGTAGAGATCGATTTTGTAAAGGTTGTGGGATCCTCTAAATTACATTTTGAGCTTATCAGGACCTTGCAAGGTTGAGTGGTTTCATGGTGATGAAACACTCAAGAGTGAAGCTCAAAGATTGTATAAGGTGTGATGTCCTTCAAAGCACATTTTGAGCTTGTTGGGACCTTACGAGATTAACTGGTCCCACAATGATGAAACACTCTAGGGAAAAACTTAAATCTTGTAAAGGTTGTGATGTCCTTCAAATCATATTTTGAAGAGACAAACTACGGAGATGTGCATAGATTCTACCCTCTGAGTGTGGACATATCCAAGTTGGGGAACCACATAAAATTTGTCTTTGAGTTTGGTGGCTACAACAATTTTAATTGGGAAACTTATTCAACCCCCTTTTAAGTTCTCAATCTTTAAGTGGTATCAGAGCTCGCTACTTCCAGTTTTGAGTGTAACAACACAAGAGTGAATGATGGAAGAAGGATCATACATGAAGTCACCAATGTTCAATGAGATCACCTTCACATGCTGGAAGATTCAAATGCAAAAATTCTTTGAGTACATGAGGTTCATAGTTTTTCTATTCATCTTGGATGAATGCACCTCGTCAACAGCTTTTTATGCAGTCAAGGTAAGACTATAGGTAAGCAATCTACAATTTCAAATTTTGATACCATTTCTCTGAGTTGTTGGATATGTGGTAAAAGAGGCCATATGGCCTCCAAGTGCCTCAATGCTTACAAGTTACAAGGAAAAGAGTATAGTGAAGAAAGGAGAAGAAGTAACATCTATACAAGTTGGGATGATGAAGAGAGAACCACTCAAGAAGATAAGAAGGACAAAATTATCTACACTAGCTGGGATGACGAAGAACAAAGTGATGAACAGGTAGAGGTAGATAACACTACAAAGGACTCACACCTCATCTACATGGCTCTTAGAGATGATGATTCTAGCTTATCCGATGATGATGATCAAATGAAAATTGATGAAGAAAGGTATGATCTCTTGTGCAATGAACTTCTATCTCTTCAAAGAATTTGTATAAAATTAAAGGAATTAAAGAATAAGGATCAAGGTCTTTCTTTATTAAATTTGAAAATTTTAAACCTCATAAAAGAAAACTTAGACCTAAGGGTTGAGAATAAAAAACTAACCTTATACTATGAGTAGATTAATGACGAACTTGTAAATGCTAAACTCATGAATGAGAGGCTAGTCAATGGAAAATAATCCCTTTGAATAGTTCTTGGACAAGGAAGAAATTTAGATGATAAAAGCAAGCTGGGATGTTGTTCACAAGAAAAAGCATCTACACAAACTTCATCCCAACAAAAGGCTTCTCCAAAGATTGAAGTGTCAATAGGCACTACATTTCAACCAAGAGTAGCTCAAAGGTTTGATCACTTTAACCACAATAGAAAGGACATTTTTTTATTGTAATAGATTTGGGCATAAGCAATGGGATTGCAATTTAAAACATTATCACATGAAAACTTGGCCATATCATGAGATTCCTTGGTCTTATCCAAATGCACCTAGAAAGGAAATCTTGAAGGGAAAAAAGAATCAAGGATAAATCAAAAGGGTAAAGATAACAAAAAGGTGTGGAGAATCAAGAGAAAAGAATGAATTAAAATAAGTCTCAACAATTTTTTAAAAGGGAGAAAGAAATTAGAAATAAATGAAATTGACATCTTAATCTCCTTCGAAAGAAAAACCTTAGTTCTAATCTCCTTAGACATCGTAATCTCCATTAGCAAGCAAGGTAAGTAATAGTAAGTATAGCTATAATCATTTTTCCTTGACTTGATGAGATTAGACTATATTAGTTTATTTTTATGGTTGAATGGAAGCTATTGAAAATATTTGAAAATCCAAAGAAATTTCCACTTGATCTTGTAGATTGTTGAACTATAATATGCTATAACAACATGTTTGTACTACTTTTAAGGTTTTTATTGATAAATCATGTTTTGGATTCTTAACTAGAATGTATTGGTTTCAAGTGGCTTAAAGCCCATGATTGTAATTCATGGATTAAAAGCTCTTTATTGAACATTCATTGTTATTTAAACATTCATAAAGTCCATTTTTTATTTTTTAAAAAAATTATGTATGCTAATTGAAGCACTTGAATTGGTACCTTTTATGTAATTCATGTATCTTCTAAGAAAAGCAACATTTCAAAAGGAATTCCTTGAGCATATCAATTATTTGCAATTTGTATCATAAGGTACTACTAATGGAAGGATTTTCTTTCAAAAGTCTCCAAACTTAATCATGATATGACACTCTAGATTTATGGAGACATCCCCCATCACTTGTGTAATTCTCAATGTTATGTGATATTTATGTGTATTTTCTTGTGTTTATTTTTTTAATGATGATTTCAAGATGTTTTGCCATGTATGGGGGTGTTTTAGTCGTATCTTGACAAGTCTAGAAGGTTTTGAGGGCTATGGGGACTTGTTTGAAGGTTTTTGGAGGTTCTAGACCTCAAAACAAACATCTTTATTTTTTGACCTTGCAGGTTAGACGTCTACTCTAATAGTTAGACATCTCAACTACATTTAAGATATCTCATTTGGATAACAGACATCTATCTTAGAAGGTAGATGGACAAAGTAACCCATGAATGGATGTTTAAGTAATGGATGAATTACAAAAGTTGAAGACTGTAGTTGCTACTATGATTTTTTTGGATCCTTAATATCTTATCACAATGTCCTTCCTTTCAAAAGAGATTCCTTGTTAACTATATAGGAAGAAATTGCCTAAAATAAGCATTAAAAATATTTGCATCTTCATTTTTAAGGATATTACTAATGGGAGACCTTAGTCTGCACACTTGATCTTAGAATTTCTATGTAGCATGAAGATCCTAAAAGGCTCAAGGGGAGAATACAAATCTCTCTACAACAAATGCATTATGGCCAAAGAGACTAGGAATAAATACATGCATGTATGCAGGGGAAGCTTGTACCTCATCAAAAATTATCATCTTATAGGCCACTGGAGTAGGGGGAGTCTTTTGAGACTTTTACTAAAAAACACTCAAGTAGCAAGACTTCCCACTTCAACACCCATAGCTGAAAATTAGCAAGAAGAGGGCTATTCATTTTAGAGTATGGTAAAGTATCCAAGGTAAAAGTATGAGTTAATTTTGGTTAAGATATATTTTGGATATTTTACCTTGTGATGTATTTCTTTCTACTGGTATTTAAAATTGGCATGCCTATATACTAATTGCTTAATGGACATCTTGTTAAGGATATGATTAGTTGTTTTTGATCTTTTGAGATATTTAGCATGATAAGTTGTGTTGCTATGACCTTTCTTGTGAATATTTAATCTAGGTCTTATAAGCTAAATGTTCATGGATTTACTCTCCTTTTCATAGAACTACTATGCGTTATCCTTTTTCTTGATATTTCAAAATTGGAAGACTATTGGATGATTATATAACTATAAGATATTGGTTATTTGTTACTAATGACTTATTGGTTTAGAGATAGGTTACTTAATCTTCAAGGGTTAAACTTTGGACTTTGGGCTTTGGTTTTAAATACTCTTGGACATCACTTGAAAGGCTTGGCTTAGTTGTGTCTCATTAATTTTAACTTTGTGAATAGATAATGGACAGCTCTTAATGGAAATTGGTTTGTCATTATCAACCCTATGAAATCAATGCTAAGAGATGTGTACTCTTTAACTAATTTTCTTCCTTAACTAAATGTTTGTATCTCTATGGAATTGTCATATGATGTTGTGAAATTTTATCTTATGCAACTTTTTTGAGGATGTTTGAATAGGTACTTTTCATGATTCCCTCCATTGGGATGTTGTCCAAAAAGGGAGAAAGTTTTTGTGATATTGATCATGCATACTATATGATGTTGCTCTTTTTATAATATACCTTTGGATATAGGTTTATGTGCATTAATGAAGATAGATTGTACTTTGCTATACACACACACACATACAAATGTTTCTACTTTTATTGTTTATCATATAATGTTATGGTATTATGCTCACCCATTTTCTCAAGTTTTGAACATCACCAAAAAGGGGGAGATTGTTGACCTTTTGGTATGTCAAAAACTTTGAAAATGTAGAATGTGGAAAATGTGTTTGTATTGTTGTAAAGGTCTAAGGTAGACCATGAGCATGATGAGATTAGGATAATAGCATAATCAAAGAGCTTTAATGTATCAAGACATTAGATTGGGACAAAGAGTAAATTTTGAGTTAGAATGAGATCTACAACAAAATGACAAAGTGAAGACCACATGGGCAAGATGAGAGCATGGATGAAAAAAAATGCTACAAATCAAATGCAAATGCTCCAAGGAGTGGCAAGAAGGAAAATTGATGGGAGAAAGCCTTAGAAGACAAAACTCAAAAGTTAAAGAGATGTCTCCTAAAAATAGTAAACATCTTTATCCTGAAGTAGACATCCCACAAAAGACGTTCCATTTTCAAGTGAGACATCTCTCTTGAATTAAGGCCAATCTCAAGTAGACATCCTTACTTTGAAGAATACATCTGTTGCATGAATTCTGAGGATTTTTCAGAAACTTCAAGGCTATAAGAAGATACCAAAATCTTCAAAATTGTGCAAGTACTATACACATAAGATCAATCATTATCTAATCTATGCTATTTTTTTCTTCATTGTAACATCATCTTCTTGGTTGTATGTTTGCTTGTGCTTCAAAGTGCAAGGCCTTGTAAATTTAGTTGCATTCTTTGCTTGTGTCTTTTTATTTTTCTTATAGCCCTTCAAGGTTGATGTGCTCCTTGCGAGAAGGCATCCATATTGAGCTTGTCAGGATCATGTGGGATTGAGTGGTTTTGCAGCATCAAAACACTTTGAAGTGGAGCTTAATTTTGTAAAGGTTGTGGGTTCCTCTAAACCACGTTTTGAGCTTGTCAAGACCTTGTGGGGTTAAGTGGTTTCACAGTGATGAAACACTTTGAAGTGGAGCTCTAAGCTTGTACGGCATCTGATGCCATTCAAACCATATTTTGACCTTGTTGGGACCTTATGGGGTTGAGTGTTTCATAGCTATGAAAGACTTTATAGCAAAGCTCAAATCTTGTAAAGGCTATGGTGCCCTTCAGACCACACTTTAAAGAAACAAAGTTCAAAGGTGTGAACCAATTCTACCCTTTGAATGTGAACATACCTAAGTTGGGGAACCATGTAAAATTTTTCTTTGATTTTGATGGCTACATAAATTTTAATTGGAGAACTTATTCAACCCTTCTTCTAAGTTCTTGATCCTTACACAAAACATAAGTGTACGTAACATGTTAGCCCATAGTTAAGAGCATAATGAGCATACCTCATAAAATCATATAAGCAATAGGACCAATGTGACATACACACACAACCATAGCAAATGCTAGCAACCACATAAGAGACATCATATTTCTAGAAGAGCTAAGACACATTCTTAGACTAACACATCTAGCCCTAAGCCATGCTTGAAAGAGAAGGGTGGTGGTCCAAGTATTAAATTTGAAGCTAATTCATAAGCCTACATATCCTTGTGATGTAGTATACAAATGAATCATGGCCATGTAATTCTTTGGTGATGATTGTGATAGCATGGAATCCATGAATTTTTCCACACTCCTACGACCCTCATTCTAGAGAGAAAAAACCTCAATCCACCAACAAGGCATGCTTTCCTACAAACATAAACCATAATGGAGGTATTTTAAGGGTTTAACTTTTTTATACCATAATACTAGTAATACATTACACTACACTAATTATGGAGAAATACAATAACTCTCATGTTAAAAGATCAAAATAAACCTATAATGTAGATTTTTCAATTATTAATTATGTAATTGAAAACTATTATAATTTTGGAAAATATTTGGACTAAAAAATTGATGTTGCCACATTTCAATTTATTGTTATTAATTATGTTGACCTTTTGATATGTCAAAACATTAAGAAAAATGGAGCACAATGATGTTTGTGTGTTTGTTGTGTTTACAAGACAAGATTGTGAACAAGGAATTCCTAGAACATGTAGACAGATGTGGATGGACTCACAAGAAAACTACTTGGATTGAGGCAAAAAGGCATGTGGAAGCTCAAGAACATGGACAAGGAATGAATATTTCAATGTGCAAAGGAAGATGAAGAAATATGTCTCTAGAAAACAATAAAAGTCTTGGCAAAATCGAAGGTAGCATAGGAGAATACGTCTCTAGAAAATAATAGAAGTATTTTTGGAGAGAAAGACATCTTTCATGAGAAGAAGTCACCTTTGCAAAATGAAGGTCTATCACAAGAAGACATTTGAGTCTTGGAGAAGATGTCTCTAGTGACTATTAGTTAGCCATTACATGAATTCCAAGGTAATTTCAGAAACATATTGGCTATAAGAGGACTTCATTCTCATTGAGAAATATGCAAGCATTGTGTACTATCAATTGTATTCATCAAGAAATCTTTGTAATCATTGTTGTTCCTCATTGTACAATCTTTTGTCTATTATAATTGGTCAAGTGAGCTATACCTCAAAGTACAAGGATTAGTAAACTTAGTTTCATTCTTTTCTTATTATTATTGTTCTCTTTTTTTGCCCTATGGGGTTGATGTGCTTCTTGTAGGAAGGCATCTTGCTTGAGCTTGTCGGGATCCTAGGGGATTGAGTATTGGTGTAGCATCATAACACTCTAGAGTGGAGCTCAAGTTATAAAGGTTGTGGGATCCCAAAAACCACATTCTAAGCTTGTCAGGACCTTATAGGGTTGAGTGGATTCATAGCAAAAAATCACTTTATAGTAGAACTTAGAGCTTGTATAGGGTGTGATACCCTTCAAACCACCTTTGACAAAAACAAAGTCTAGAGGTGTGCTTATGAACTATTCTTTGAGTTTGGACTACCAAAGTTGGGGAACCATGTTAAATTTGGTGTGTGTGCTTTATCCCAAATGAATTTTTATCTTAGGGAACTTATTCATTCTCTCCTCCCCCCACCCCCCACTATAAGTTCAATGATCCTCAAGTGCTATTGGAGCCTGGTATTCTTCTTTTCCATCAACTTCAAAGAGTGAACAATGTAGGGGACATCTTACATAAATCCACCCGTGTTTGATGGATTTGACTTTGCCAATTGCAAAGCTAGAATGCAAGGATTCTTCAACTACATGGAATTTGAAGTTTGGGAGTTAATCCTTGAAGGCTACACTCTACCTATCAACAACTCCATTGGAATCATCAAGCCTTGCAACAAATGGACATAAGAGGAGAAAAATAAGTTCATGTTTGATTCAAAAGCAAAGAACTGTTTATATTACACTTTAAATAAATATAAATTTAATAAAGTAGTAGGATGTAAAATGGCCAAAGAAATTTGGCAAACTTTAGAAGATACTTATGAAGGAACTTCTATTATCAAGCAATCTAAGTTATTAGTGTTGCAAAGCAAATATGATAAGCTTAAAATGAGAGAAGGTGAGAAAATAAAAGATTACTTCTCTAGAGAAAATGATATTGTTGTAGCTACTAGAGGTACCAATAAATATTTACCCAAGAATGATGTCATCATCAAAATGATCAGAACTCTTTAATTGGAGTTTAGACTAAAGGTCATAGCTATGGAAGAAATCAAATATTTCTTAACTTTGAAATTTGAAGATCTTCAAAGTGCTCTCATTGCTTATGAAATGAATCTCATAAGTGAAGAAGCTATCCAAGAAAAAACCCATTACTCTAAAGACTACCTCCAAGGAGAAGGAGCTCAATGAGCATAATGAGGGCAGTGAAGATGAGATTGCCTTTCTCATAAGGGAGCTACAATGACTGATAACTAGAAGAAACAAAGGGGCACATCAGCAAAGATCCAATCTATACAAAGGTAAAAAAAATTTGAATTCTAACTTGGATTTCTCTTCTATAGAATGTTGGATCTATAGAGGAAAAGACCATATGGCCTCTAAATATCCTAGCAATATCAGGTTGCAATGCAAGACTAGATCCACTGATGAGGAGAAGAAAACCAACTTTTATACAAGTTGGGATGATGGGAAGCAAAGTGAGGAAGAAGTGAAGGATCATGCGAGAATTTCTCACCTAATCTACATGGCCCTCACTGATGATGAGATTAATTCATCATATGATGATCTTAATGATGAAGAGAGGTTTGATCTTTTATGCAATGAGCTTTTGTATTTTCAAAATCTTTTCAATAAGTTAAATAAACAAGTTAAATCTAACGATTAGGAAACATTGTTGTTGAATATGATTATTTATGATCTTACCAAACAACTATTAGACCTGAGGGTTGAGAATAAAAAACTAACCTCATCCTTAGAATAGGCCAAAGTGGAAGTTGTATATGTCAAATTAGTAATGAAAGATTGGTAAAAGGAAGGGAATTCCTTTAGATGATGTTGGGACAAGGAAGAATTCCATATGATAAGAGTGGTCCAGAATGTTGCAGGTAAGAGAAGTCATTTTCTATAAACCCATCATAAAAAATGATCCTCCAAAAGAAAAAGGTAGTACATCAAAATCAAAGGAAGCTCCTATCCATCAAAATGATCCTAAAAGATTTGATCATCCTAATCTCTCATACTTTCGTAGGAGGATTAGATGCTATTATTCTCATAAATTAGGGCATAAATAATGGGATTACAATCTCAAGTATTATCATATAAATAGTTGGTCATATCATAGGACTTCTTAATCTTATCAAAGTGCACTGAGAAAGGATTTTTTGTAGGATCATAGGGCAGATTGGATGTCAACTTAAAAGAACAAAGGAACCAAGAAAGAATGGATAATTAAATCATAGGAGCAAAGGAATCAGAATATTCTCACTAAAAAATTTGTAGGAGGAAGCCAAGCCTTGGACATTGAAGAAGTTTGGTTGAGAAAAGAATCCTCAAAAGAGGAAACTCCTTCTCTAGCTCTCTGAGCATTGTTACTTTTTGATAGTATAGTAGGTAAGTAGAGGTAAGTTTTTGTTTTTGCAAGTATCTATTAAGACTATAGTCCATTGCTAGCTTTTCCCAAACCCCATCTTGGTTTTGCAAAGACATCTCTCCAAAATGAAAGGCGTCTACTCATAAACAAAGATGTCTATATGATTTTTCCTGCTTCATAGGAAAGATGTCTACTATGTATGAAAGCCATTTACTATTGTTTTAAAACATGGATAAGACATCTTCCCTCTATAAAAGATGTCTTCTATTTCGTTCAAAGCCCTTGTTTACTATCACTATTAAAGTCAAAACCCCCTCTTTCTTTGTTGTATTCTTTCATTTGACTCCACAAAGATGACTACGACTCCAACATCTACAACAATTTTGTCAAAGATGGCCCACAAGAAGATTGGAACATCTAGGGTGCTAGAAAAGAAGAAATCTAGAGGAAGTTCCAACATAATGCTACCCACATACACACCCCAATTCCACAATGCAAGTGCACAACATAGGTTTGAGGCCACTCAAATTGCTAGCATCATTACTGAATGTTCCCTATTTTTCCATGCCCATAAACAAACTACATTGATGGATTTCTTTAAAGCTTTGAATTAGGACTCTTTCATTGTAATGAATTTTCTAGTTCCTAAAGTATTAATTAGAGAATTATATTGCAATATTGTTATTAAAAATGTTGTTGTTGGGGAATTCACCTCCATGGCTGGAGGTTTTTTCATCAAGGTCTCTTCCCAAGTTGTGAATGCAATCCTTGGAATCTCCAATCCCAATGTCTTCCGAGTAACCATTGATTCCATGCAAGACATTTTTTCTAATGGTATCGTGCTTGTAGCATATGATGAATTGTAATGTATTGTTTAGGAAAGATGTTACATTTGATAGAGGCCATGTTGAGAGGAGCATGATGATCCCTAATGCTTCCACCTTATCTCTTATTATATTATATGACATTATGGTAAAACTGAGAAGTTATAGTTATTTGCTACCACCCCAAACCTATATGCTTTATTATCTCCTCATAGGGTTGCCATTAGATCTAGTACATACACTCTGTCAAGACATGCTAAGTTTGTTTACCAAAGAACAAATCCTTAGGCATCCCTACCTCATCAATCTATTAAAATGTCAAAAAGGTGTGCCTATTCCAAAGATGCCTTTACTCAAAGGCAAGAGGACCCTTAGTGAATATGTTGAGAAGAGGAGTCTTTCACATGTGGCTAAAGCAAGACCTAGCAAACAAATCATAGAAGAAGAAGACGAAGTCATCTCCCCAGCTAAGCAGATCAAAATCCACAAGTGCCCAAATCAGTTCTACACTAAAGAAGCTTCTCCGACCTTTTGCATGAGCCATCAGGAAGCTTGGGAGAAACCTCTCTTACTTGTGTAAGAGTTTGGATGCAATTGGCATTCCACATCCTTCCGATGGGTAGAATTTTAAGGAGGTTACTAATTCTCCTATTTTTGACAGTGAGGAGGATGTTCCTATCCCACCAAGGTATTCTATAGCAGTTGATCCTTCGTGTGCTTATGAATCAAGGATGGAATCTGATTCAAAGCCTAAGGCACCACTAACTTGGGTCTAAGGGGAGTAGGGGAAGCATCATGTTCCCATGCAATAGCCTGAACATCATGGTCCTACATTGCTTGTTAATTTAGTTCCTCCATCAGTCAATGCTCCTAGCTCATTTAAGCATCAAGCTATAAAGAGTATCTTTGGGACCACATCCCAATGGGTACTAGATCAGTAGCCTCCAATTCAGCTAGATCCTCCAACTTCATCTTGATTTTGAGTAAATATTCATCCCCAGTAAGTTCCCATCTAGTAGTTAAGTCCTCTAATGAGGACATGTAGTGATCAAGTTGATAGAGCACCAATAGTGATGATGACGAGGAGGAGACTTATCGTCCATCCAAAACAATGGAGGGATAAAAATCTAAAGATGTGATCAAGGCTAGTGATTAGAGACCTCGGGAGATTATCTTTCTCTCTCCTTTTTGTTTTTGTCCAAAAAGAGGGAGAAGCTTTTGTTTCTTACATATGTGCTTTTTGGTATTTTACACATATGTAATGCTAGATAGATGCATGTGATTGATGTGATGCTAGAAAAATGGTTGTTTTGATAGTTGTAGATTTATGTGGACAGTTGGCCACATGAAAATTTGTAGATGACTTATAGATAAATGGTGTTTCTCCCTTGATATCTTTGTGTGGTGTACTTTTGATCTTTACTTTTGTATTTGCATCGTTTCATTTTTTCCATGTTTTACCAAAAAAACCTTGAACCTCTACTCATTATCCTAGTCCCTAGTTATCATATGAATTTATATGTCATTATATATTTATTATTTTTTAGAGCTAAGTTTATATTCTTTTCCTTTTTGATGCTATTCAAAAAGGGGGAGAGTATAATTAAGGATATATTTGGATATTTACATGTCTACTTTGGATATATGCATGTCTGCTAACCTATTTTATTAAGTTTTGAACATCACCAAAAAGGGGAAGATTGTTGACCTTTTGGTATGTCAAAATGTTAAGAAAAATGGAGCACAAGGGTGTTTGTGTGTTTGTTGTGTTTATAGGATAAGATTATGAACAAGGAATTCATAGAACATGCAGACGAATGTGGATGGACTCACAAGCAAAGTACTTGGATTGAGGCAAAAAGGCATGTAAAAGCTGAAGAACATGGACAAGAAATAAAGATTTCAAAGTGCAAAGAGAGTTGAAGAAAGACATCTTTAGAAAATAATAGATGTCTTGGTAGAATTGAAGGCAGCATAAGAGAATACAACTCTAGAAAACAACTTTCATGAGAAGAAGATGTCTTTGCAAAATAAAGGTTTGATGAAAAAAGACATCTTAGTCTTGAAGAAGGCATCTTTTCAAAATGAAGTCCATTGCATAAATATGCCTTAGTCTTGAAGAAGATGTTTGTAGTGATTCTTAGTTAGCTATTGCACAAACTTTGAGGTGATTTTGAAAACATATTGGCTATAAGAAGACTTCATTCATATTGAGAAATCTGCAAGAATTGTGTACTATCAATTGTATTCATCAAGCACTCTTTGTAATCATTATTGTTCCTCATTGTACAATATTTTGCCTATTGTAATCGGTAATTTAAGCTGTACCTTAAAGTACAAGGATCAACAAACTTAGTTGCATTCTTTCCTTGTGATTATTATTCTCTTTTGTTTCCCTACGGGGTTGATGTGCTTCTTGTAGGAAGGCATCTTGCTTGAGCATGTCGGGATCATATGGGATTAAGTGTTGGTGTAGCACCACAACACTTTGAAGAAAACCTCAAGTTGTAAAGGTTGTGGGATCCTAGCAACCACATTCTAAGCTTGTCAGGACCTTGCGAGGTTGAGTGGATTCATAGTGTCGAATCACTCTAGAGTGGAGCTTAAAGCTTGTACAGTGTATAGTACCTTTCAACCAACATTTGAGAGCAAGTCCAGAGGTGTGCTTGCAAACTATCCTCTGAGTGTGGACTACCCAAATTGGGGAACCACATTAAATTTGATGTGTGTGCTTTGTCTCAAATGAANAGAAACATATATATTATAACATTAGAAATTATGATGAAGGGAAACAATGAAAGTACCTTATCCTTTTACATGCAATATTAGAATTTTCCTTCCCATAGGGAAAGCTAAAATAGTATAACAAATTAAGAAATAAATGAACTAGTGAAGGCATCATTGAATTTGCAGCTACAAAGGATATCAACATGAATCATAATGGACGTGTCAGAATTCCAAACTTTTTTCTTACCATAATACTAATGATGAAATGAAATGAATTTTATAGGTATTTGTGGCTTGGTATTCTTCAAACCAAGGAAAGATTCAAATGGATTGAAACAGGTGTGACTTCAAGGGGATTTGACACATTCATGCTGGCTATTCTCCTGGGAACTTGGATGTTTTTCATAGGTTTTCTACAATTCTGCTATCGACTAATATCAGGAAGTTGAATGAATCAAATAAGTCTTTACATGGTGTGGTTCCCACTTAAAAAAAACTGGTGGGAATTCAAAGCACACTCCTTAGACATAATGAAGGAACATGGGCTACAAGCATTAGTTATGGCACTAGAAAGACATGTTACCCATGCCTAAAGGTTCCCTCTAGCTAAGGCCCTTTCTCACTTCTTGCTTCCCTATTCTTCTCTTTTTGGGATGGTAGTTACACTATTAAAGCATTCTTGTTGCTTCAGGAGGATGGGTTGGTCAAGTGTGTTGATGTGAGGTCACTGGATGTGGTTAGTTTTAATCTAGATTTGGACTAAATTTTATTAAGTCACGTTAACTACATAATACACAAGGGACTTTACACAACCTTGATTTTTGGATTCCATTCCATTCTCTCTTCTCTTTCCGTGTTGCTTCTCGTATTCAACCTCATTATCAATTTTATGATTAGTCTATATCTTGGTTGGTGCATTGTTATTCTTTGGTAAATTATTGTGGGTGAATTCTTAACTCCATATGTCATTTCTAGAGCCTACAGACTCTTTGGTTTTTGGGTTTGTGATGGCATAAAGGGCATGAGCCTACCTTGGGGAGGACCCACTAGCATTCCTTTTTGGTGCAATTGTTAATTTCTTTCCCTTAAACATATCTCACAATCAAATATTTCTCATTTCACCCCATCCATGACATCCATCTTTGTTTTTCTCTTTCCTTCTATGCGTTTTTATTGGCTTCACCACTNCGATAGGCCCCCACGACTAAGAGTGAACCTCTAGTAGCAATAGGAGGGAAAACGAAAGAAAAGGGAAGATAAGAGAAATAACAATGGTGAAGCCAATAANATCTCACAATCAAATATTTCTCATTTCACCCCATCCATGACATCCATCTTTGTTTTTCTCTTTCCTTCTATGCGTTTTTATTGGCTTCACCACTGTTATTTCTCTTATCTTCCCTTTTCTTTCGTTTTCCCTCCTATTGCTACTAGAGGTTCACTCTTAGTCGTGGGGGCCTATCATAAAACTTTTCCATTCCATTACTTATCTCACCCCTACACCTTGGGTAGTAATCAGTTACAAACCTCTAACCCAATATTTGCCATACCCACAACCTAACCAATGTGCTTCATATCGAGGCAAGGTATCAAATGCATTATATCTTATCTATCCTTGTTAATTCATGATTGTGTTGTGTGTGCAGATCGCGATCACATGAATAATGGACTGGAATAGGAGGGAGCACTCAAGATGGACTAGAGCAATAGCATTTATGCAAGGAACAAGCTTAGTCATGTGGCCATGGACAAACAACATTGTGTACATTTTTGACATTGGCAACAATGCGTCTCATTTTCTTTTCTCTCTCTCTCTTCAAGCTGTCAAAGGGTCTAGATGTCATCTATGTACAGTGTTCACCACAATGGTTATGAATACCAATGTTGTAATATGTTTGTCGATCCATTCACCGGGCACTTTGAGTCTGTCATTCCATGTCACCATCATTTTTCATTCAGTCAATAATCCCATACCTTTCCAATATTTTGTAAGGAACTTGAGGACAAGTTTTCATTTCGTCCTAGGGGTATGATGAGTCACCAAATAAGCAACCTGATATCAAATCAACTAAGTGACATCGGACACACGATATTAGAGCCTGTCTCATTATCTATAAATAAGGGATAGGGGTGCTTGGTTTTGCATAGTATATTTTCAGTCCTTTAGCCGAACTCTTGTAGTTTTTCTCTTCCATAGTTAAAATTATTTCTGAGTGCCCACAGTAGGAGTCATAGANGTTTACTTAGCCATACAATTGTTCCTTACAAGTAAGCTTAGGAAGACAACGATTGCATAACTCATCCTTATTCTGTGTAGGTGCATAAGCACTTAATCTTCGGAGTTCAACTGAATGGCACATGAACGCTAGTATTCGTATGGTTGGGCATAGGGGTACCTTGCCACTCATCAATGACTTTAATCATAGGAATAAGTTTGCTTCACAATCATCTTTTCATCCACTTCACAATCTTAATTGACCACTTTGCATAATTGACATCACATTGGATCTACACATCTTGTCACTCTATCACATGGTTGGGACCTGATATACATATATATATATCCTCAATATAGAAACACACCATGAATAGACTATGTCTATTGCAAAAATTCAATATGACATGTAACTACTCCAATTTTTTTCAAAATTACAAAGGGGCCAATGTAATGTGGTGCTATCTTCCTTCTCCTACAAGATTTCATAATTTCTTTCAAAAGTAAAACTTCAAGAAAACTTGATCTCCAATGATAAGCTTCTAAAGGTCTTCTTTCATTGCTGGCATCCATGATGAATATGTTCTATGTTGCTTGTAGTTTGTCTTTGATAATCTTGATCTATTTCGTAGCCTCTCAATGATGTATGTGTGGGTTCTTTGTTTGAGATCAATAGTATTTATATAACAAGTTCTACCATACAACACTTCATATAGTGCTACTTTTATATGGGCTTGATGACTGTTGTTGCAAGTAAACTTTGCTAGAGAAAGATCTCCATTGCAACTATCTTTATATTTGAAAGCACAATCTTTGAGTATGACCTCTAAAATTTTATTTGTTTTTTTTTTCTTTTCTTTTTTGGACCATTTGTTTGACTAATGCTAGCCCATAAACTCTCTTCTTAATTTTTGTTGGGTTTATTGATTTGGCGTTTTTCCTAGCTTCATATATCATACGCTTTTCTTGACACTTTACATTGCTTATAAATCATGTAGTGTATCTCTTTTTCAAAGTTTAATGAAATATGAATTAATAAGGAGTTTTAAGTAATTATTCACCTTTTATGTAATTTGAAAAGTTTTCATAAGTTAATTTGTGGTGTGTGTTAATGTACCAACTTATGACTTGGTACCTATGAGTGCTAGCTCACGATAATGCATAGAAAACTTAACAAGACTTATGGAGAGTGTTACAGAAGTTAGTTTTTAGATATCCTTTGTTAACCTCGAGCATCATTTCACCCTTTCTTATGGGTATGTACACCAGCTTAAACCTTTCCTTTGACTCTTAATGCCGACACATCTTCTTGGAGGAAGGAAGCCATATTTTAATTTTGAAGGTAGCATTGATTAGTGATTTTTATCTAGATTGCCTTTTCTTTATTTTACTATTGTAGAAAGGGATTTTAATAATTAAGGCATAAAGTAAAAACTACTAATTGTATTATCCTCAAATTTGTAGAAGCGGTACGAGAGGATGAGTTGTGACAGATAGGGAATTGGACAATGCTCTGCAAAGCTGAAGGGAATTATTATTACGTAATATAAGAAACCAAGTATTAAGAAACCAGTTTAAAAAGAAAACTTCACAATTCCCAGCATTTGACAGCGTCCGCCATGGCGTCACAGGAGGAGGCGCCACGAGAGAGCGCCTGCGCGGCCTTCACCATCAACTGCGCCACCCTGTGTCTGATCCTCATTCCATGTTCTCCCTCCATCAATTCGTGCACGGATCTGGCCACTTCCTCTTTTTTCACGAATCCATCGCGGCTGCCAATGCGACAGTGGCGGCAACCCCTGCAGACGCAGTTGCGCTCCGTGGCTGAGCCAGGAAGCCATGTCCATGTGCGGAGTTACCAGCATGAGTGACAGCAGCGGCACTGGAGACGTGAAAAACAAGTACCAGGGGATCCCCAGCCTCTCCAGGCTCTGCATGGCGGACACGCAGAAAATGTCGAGTATGAGCACGTAGTCGCGACGACTATCCAGGATCTCCTAGTGGCTACTATGTGGTCTTCGATGCTACTTTTGGTGGCTGCAGTATCGACGTTAGTGCTGAGCTTCCTCTGGTGGGGGAATGGAAGCAGGTGAATGTTGGGGAAGGAAGGCACAAGGAGAGTGGAAGAAGGTGTCGAATAGAATTAACGTGACGGAGCATCCACTCTGCTTCGCTAAGCGCGCGGCAACTGAGAAGAAGGATATGAGATTCCCCATTCCGACGCTCGGCCACATGGCTACACTTCGGGTACTAAAAACGGGAAGGCACTACCGGCATTCTGCCTCTTTCTTGCTCCTTCTTCTGCTTCTTCTCCTCTCGCTGTGTCTGCAATTGTAAAATAACTTCCCTCGATGGCTCCATTATTTATGGGGAGAGCTGAGTGAGTCACTCCCAGAGACGCAATTCTGAACTAGTGTGGTCTTTGTTTAATTCCTATGCATGATTTGTAGAAGAATCCAGGATTTGTGATTGTGAACGTGTTTGGGTACATGTGCATCAAGAAAAAGTGGAAAAAGTGGGATGAGTTCCGTAGCCGGGGATGTGATAGAGAAAATTTAAATATATTAGTTTTTTTTTAAATTAAATCTCATATAAAAAAAACATTGTAAAATTCAAGTACAATGTATATCGTAAAAAATATATATCATAGAAAAACATTTTAGAATATAGAACAAGTACAATGTAAATTCAAAATATTGTTAATGCTTAAAAATTGCACAGAAGATTGCAATATCACCATTAAACTGAAAGTAAGAAAATT
This sequence comes from Gnetum montanum, assembly GCA_015680685.1. Lineage (NCBI taxonomy): Eukaryota > Viridiplantae > Streptophyta > Gnetopsida > Gnetales > Gnetaceae > Gnetum > Gnetum montanum. The sequence continues at coordinate 1,082,224 of MNCI01025357.1, forward strand.
TGCAAAGGTATGGAGGGCATGGAATCCATTTCCTTACTCAAGAACCATAATCCAGCCAAACATATAACTTCCGCAACAACCAAAATCACAGGAAGAAAATGAAACCGTTTTGTTACTCAATCCAAATTTTTACAGCAAGCCTTGACCAAATTTATAACAAATCACATTTGCTAATACTTTTATTCAACGACAAGTTGTGAGTAGCACTGTAGGGCCATGTTGAAGACGACCACATTACAAGAAGCTACACCATAACTAAACTAGGCACAGCCCAGTAACTCACCTCACCTATCTCCCCTACGATTATTGAAAACTTTTGGAATGGAGAGAATCCGCACCAGGGGAAAGTAAAAACAGTGTCATGAGCATGCATATGGCCCTTGGCCATGCGCTGCTGGGCTTCGTTGCCTCATAAGCAAACAGATTTTATAAAGAGGTTTAACAAGCATCCATCCGTCATCATGTTCATAACTCATGATCCATGAAGCAAACAGATTTTATAAAGAGGTTTAACAAGCATCCATCCCTCATCATGTTCATAACTCATGATCCACGACGATGACCCTGTTTTGTTTTTTCTTTTTTCAGCAGAGAGATGAGAAAATGAGCAAAAACCAGCAATGAACAATAAACAACACGCATGAATGTGAGGGTCATGGCGGAACCTTTGACGCTAGCAAAGGCCAATCCATGCAAATGCAATGTTTTCTTTGCACGCCCTGTCCCCTCTCCGTATGACCCAAAGTTGGCACTCCGGCCATCGGTTACCAAAGCAGCCCTTCCGTGATTTCCGTGTGTTTGTTTATTCATTCGTACTCCCTTGTCGTGTGTTTGTTTATTCATTCGTACTCCCTTGTTTTCTGTGGTCTATGTATCATGCCGATGCATTGAATCTTGATTGCTTGCTTGCCATTTGCAATGTTTTCTTTGCACGCCCCGTCCCCTCTCCGTATTTGCACGCCCCGTCCCCTCTCCGTATGACCCAAAGTTGGCACTCCGGCCATCGGTTACCAAACAGCCCTTCCGTGATTTCCGTGTGTTTGTTTATTCATTCGTACTCCCTTGTTTTCTGTGGTCTATGTATCATGCCGATGCATTGAATCTTGATTGCTTGCTTGCCATTTGCAATGTTTTCTTTGCACGCCCCGTCCCCTCTCCGTATGACCCAAAGTTGGCACTCCGGCCATCGGTTACCAAAGCAGCCCTTCCGTGATTTCCGTGTGTTTGTTTATTCATTCGTACTCCCTTGTTTTCTGTGGTCTATGTATCATGCCGATGCATTGAATCTTGATTGCTTGCTTGCCACTTAACAATGAAATGAGGTTTGTTGTATTGAATCTTGATTGCTTGCTTGCCACTTAACAATGAAATGAGGTTTGCCGTAAGATTCACAACAGGAGAAGGTAGGTAAGATTTGAATGTACAATGCAGACATAAGACTTTAATGTACAATGCAGACATTGAGAACAAGGAAGGAACCAAAAAGGCAAGAATAATAGTAAGTAAGGAGACCATTTCAATGTGTATATATACAGATCAACACAAAATTTTATTGGAAATTATGAAATACATACTCATTGCAGATTTAATGTGTTTCTGTACATGCCCCCGAAATCCAATGCATCAAAATTTATCCAGAATTGCAAATCTCCTACACATAGAGGTTAACTCACCATTGTGCATCTTGTCTATAATTGTCAAATGGATTTTGAGTTATTTAATACCCTGATATTCATTATGCTCTTCGCATTTGAAGGTGTGTACAAACAAACACTTAAGCTCTAATGATGTTGCTTCTTTCAAGCAAGGAAAAGTAAAGGAAAACATGCCTTGTTGGTGGATGGAAGAATGGCTCCCTTTGAAATGGGGTTGAAGGAGTGTGCAAATCCTTGTAAGTTTCATGTTATCATAACCATCAACAAAGAACTACATGGCCCTGATTTCTTTATGTATTGTGTCATAAGAATATGTAGACTTATAGAGGAACTTCAACTTTGATACTCAGGCCACCACCCTTCTTTTCGGAGTGGGGCTTACGACAAGATACATTAGTGTAGGAATGTGTCTTGGCTCTTCTAGGGAAATGATGTCTTTTGTATGGTTGCTAGTATTTGTTGTGGGTGTGTGGGGGTATGTCATATTGGTTGTATTACTTATATAATGTCATGAGGCATGCTCCTTACATTCCTAACCTATTGGCTAACATGTTATATACACTTATGTTCTATGTAGGTGCAATGAATGTTGAGGCGTGGTCTATCTTAAATCCACTTTAGAGCACTTGACTACTTTTGGACTAAAGAGTAGTACCAGTGCTTCTCTGCAGCAATGCGCTTCTCTGCACCAATGCCATTACAATGTTGATACCATTTGTAGTTGCAAATTCAACAATGCCTTTACTATTTCATTTGTGTTAATTTGTTGTACCGTTTTAGCTTTCGTATAGGAAGTGGAATTCTAATCCCAAACGCAAGAAAACGGTATCCGACTCCGTGATCCAACACAAGAAGACAACCTACAAGACATGGGACCCAGATCCTTAAACAGCGGAAAATCAAGATCAATGTAAAGCGTTCGAAGCTACACAATGGCGGTCCGAACGTGCTATTTTTATACAAGACAAGCACGCGCGGACTTCTAGAAGGCATTCATTTGCGGTTTTCGTTGTCCATTATTGTATTTTATTCCATTGCAGTTCCAGACTTCGAGCACACAACGCTCGCGACGACGACTACAGCCACTGCGATTTGCTTTTACCCTGACGAGCACATCACGCGATTCACCAGAAGTGTCTGTGTCGCTAGTGTGGACCTTATATGTTCACAACTTCACATTCTTTGAATCTGTTCCTTCCTTCACAACGGCGTCTCCAGGGACGAGCTGACGCTATAAATGGACGTTAACTCACCATTGCAGATGTATGTGCAGCGGTAATAGATAGTAGAGATATGTACAGGAGAAGCGGAAGCAGCACAGAAGCAACTGGCAGATTGAGGAATCCTAGCACTGCTACTAATACTAATGTAGTCATGTGGCCGAGTGTGGGGATGGGGCATCTTATACCTTTTTGCTCACTTGCCACGCGCTTAGCGCAGCAAAGCGGCTGCTCCGTCACACTAATTCTGGTGGACACCTTCTTCCACTCTCCCCGCGCGTGTCTGCATCTGGCTCGCCTCGCCAAACACACCAACATCCACCTGCTGCGACTCCCCCAAGAAAAGAAACTCAGCACCACCACGCAGGAGGAGGAGGAGGAGGACGACCACCATATTAGTGCGGCAGCCAACAACAACACAGATTGCATCATGGACCAGATACTCGCCACTTCCATGAGCACGCTTTCGCATGTGCTGCAGATCCTGGATGGCCTGCAGGACTGCGTGCTCATCGTCGACATGTTCTGCGTGGCAGCCATGGGCCCCGTGGAGCGCCTGGGGATCCCCTGGTACCTCTTTTTCACATCGCCTGCGGCGTTGCTCTCGCTCATGCTGCTAACTCCGCACATGGACATCAATTCCTGGCTCAGCGACGACGACGCACAGCTGCGTCTGCCGGGGCTGCCGCCGCTCTTGCGGGAAAATCTACCGGACGGAATGCTGGATCGTCTGAGACTGCCAAAGCTAATGGCGTCCTTCAACAGCATTGCCAACGCGCGCGCCATTTTCATCAACACGTTTCACGAACTCGACGCGTCAGCACTTCAATCGCTCACCACGGAACACAGCGGTCTCAGCGTGCCGCCTCTGTACGCCATCGGACCACTCTTGGAAAACGAGAGCGAGAGCGAGAGCCACAACAGTGAAAACGAGTGTATTCGTTGGCTGGACCGGCAGCCGGCAGGCTCTGTGGTACTCGTTTCATTCGGAAGCGCCGCGGCGCTCGGTAAACTGCAGTTGAACGAGATCGGCCAGGGTCTGCGGGCAAGCGGTCAGCGCTTCTTGTGGGTGGTCAGAGAAAAGAGCAGCGACACGGCGTCTCGCGGTGATGCGTATTTCCAAGACGCGGTGAACGACGGAGCGGGGATTTCGGAGAGCGCGTGCGGGGGAGGAATGGTGGTCACGTCGTGGGTGCCGCAAGTGGCGATTCTGCGGCACCGTTCAACCGGCGGATTTGTGACGCACTGTGGGTGGAACTCGGCCATGGAGAGCATCTGCTGCGGCGTACCCATGGTGGCCTGGCCCATGTTCGCGGAGCAGAAGATGAATGCGGTGGTCATGGTTGAGCAGTATGGAGTGGCGCTGCGCATGCGCATTGGTAAAGGCGATGGATTAGTGAAAAAAGAAGAAGTGGCCAGATCGGTGCGGGAATTGATGCAGGGAGACGATGGTGGCAGGGCCAGACGCAGGGTGGCGCACTTAAAATTCAAGGCAGCTCAGGCGGTCGCCCATGGGGGATCCTCCTACTACGCCCTGGCAGACGCTATCAAACACTGGCAATTGTGAGAGCTGCCATCCTATTATGTGCTTTCCATATTCTGGTTTTTCTGCGTAGATGTAGTATTGCCCTGTGCTTGATGCCAAATCTTTCCCTCTTTCATATTTGAGGTTTTATAAAAATAGGAACCCGGGTAGGACTATGCGGTATTAATTTAGCACCCGGAGTATCAAGCAGGCTTCGGTTCAGTAGGTCATACCTGCTGCGTCTACCTAGGTAGAGTATAGAAGCACGAGGCACTAAGTACTTGGAAGAAATATCCGCAAAAGCGTTTGGCGACGAGTTCTAGCTTGCTTGGCACAAAGACAAACTTGTTGAAACCAATATTATGCATGTAACTTCCAAGGAATTTGCTAAAAGCCTCTAGAGTTAGAAGGAAACCACAGAAGCTGTAATAAAAATTATATACATGAACTTCTAACAAGAGGCTCGACCATGCAGCAAACAATTCCATTGCACGTGAAATAATGACACCATAACATGTGAAGTGACATAATTCACATTTACAACTATGCATTATTTATACGAGAATTATACTTTTTTAACGCTCACTTTTATTGAGCCATAGCTTCTAAAGTAAGTCTAAGCGGCTCTTACAAAAGTAAGTAAGCAGCCTCATCACTTTGCAATATTTTCCCATGAATATAACACTTTAACTTTAAGCACTCATTTTATAAAAGAAAAGTCTCGTAACTTTAAAATTGAAAAACTAAATGCTCTTGCATTAATATGTACCTTAAACATATAGTTAGTACAAGATAACCTTATCTTTATATTTTTCTCTCTTTTAATGATTATATTTAATTAACTACTCTACATACTAATTACAAGTTACATTGAAGATAAAGTTGAATATTTTATTATATTAGATGATCCAATTAATCTATTTCATAATATATGTATGCATGTCATGAATCTAAATAATGTATTAAATAAAAGAGGTATATATTTTATGAAATACAAAATAAACTCAACAAAATAACTGGTAATCATAAGCTACATAAATAACAAATTACACATTTTGCAGATGATGAATCATCCATTGGCATGGTTATGTGATAAAAAGTCAACTTTTTGGTTGGCTTTGATATCCTAGCCCTGATATCTTGGCTCCGATAACAAGGCCTTGTCGACGAGGCCTTATCGATGTAGCCTAGCAATAAAATCTATAAATATGTGCTCACATTTGTGTTTATGCAATTCTTTTGTCAATAGATTAGCCGAACTCTTGTAGGTTTATTCTATAATATTAGAGAACAATCAATGAGTGCCCGTAGTGTGGATCTAAGTTAGTTGTATAGCATCTTATTCGAGTGGCAGTGTACCTGGACACATTCCATGAATGGCAATAAGATCGAGATTGATTCTTATTCATTGCAGCACTTTGACTTAGATTAAATTTACTTTCCATGCAATTTATACTCTATGTGCTTAGTTAATATATATGTTCCATGCATATTAATGAATTAGCAGAATGAGTGCAACTAGTTTCAAGCATAAACGTGTATTCTCTTGGTAATCCTAGTAGTGTTATTGCTTTGCTCGCCTAGTAGCATAGCACTTGGTAATCCCAGTAGTGGATACGTGCATGTAGGATGTGTACAACAAGCTGGGAATGGGCACTCATCACTCATAGGCTAGTTTAGACTTTACTTTATGTTGTTAATTAGATTAAGTAATTGATTTCTCTATTATCATTAGGAGTAGCATAAGGCTAAAACAATATCAATTATCATATGCCTCACTCTAGACTAAACCATACATGACAAAGCTACCACTAGTTCAAGTGGGAAGACAACAAACTGCGATCAAGGCATAACAATCTAGATGCCAAAACTAGTCCCATTCACGGAATTTGACCATATGTGCATGAATGCTTATGATTCGTATGGTTGAGCATAGGGGGTACCTCGCCACTCATCATTGGCACTGTTTTCAAGGATGGTGCTAGTTATCTAGATTAGTTATATCATATAGATCACTGTAAATGCATTAACGAACTATCTTTGAGAAAATACTAAGTCACACATATTATACACCAACAATAATGTCTCTTTCACAAGGAAGCAATAATGCATCATATGGAGAGAACATTCATTGGAGAGCTAATCAGATATATGTTGAAGAAGATCAGAGTGACCAACCTCATGCAAGGGTTTCATATGTTCATGACCACCCTGATGACACTCAAAGACTATATTCATCTAAGGTAGACAATCCTAGAGGAGATGAAGTAAGTCCTAGACCAGGGGAGGCCTCAAGGCCTAGGACCTACTCAAAACATGAAAAAGATAAATCAAGAGACTATGGGGAATGCCATCGAAGCCATGGCAATCCTCCCAGTTCCTCATCTTCCTCTTCCTCTTCAACATCTAGTTTTGATGAAGATGAACATAGGTATAGAGACAAAGCTCCACTATGGGGTCAAAATAAGGGTAAAAATCAAAATCATAAGAAAAATCAAAGGCTTCAACATGAACACAGTCGAAACCATCATAATTGAGTAAATAGAAATAGCAATTTTTATCATGCCACATTTGATGACGATGAACCCTTGTTGGCCACTAAGAGCCTGATGCAGATCATAGAGGCAGTTAAGATACCCCATAGGCATCATAGGGAAAGTCACATAAAAAGGCTCGATATGACTAATATCCCTAAATTTGTGAAAGGTTATGATTCTAATCCACAACATCACTTACAAGCCTTCCATGATGCCTATGCCTTGCAAAATATCGAAAATAAGTGGCAAAAGCTTAAGCTCTTTCCTAGGACACTAATAGATGAAGTTGAAAGTTGGTATAGATCATTAGAACCAAGTTTCATCCACCAGTGATCCACAGTGCTAGAACTTTTCAATGAAAAATACCAAACTTATGCAAGAGTGTCTAATCTAAGAAAACAAATCTAAGGGTGGAAGCGATAAAATCATGAACCCTTGGATGTGGCCTTGGATAGGTACTATTCGCTACTACATAGATGTCTCGACCATGATTTCTCTCAAAAAGAGCAACTTTTCCACATCATAGATGGGCTTCGTAATGAAACAATGAAGATCCTTGGGATGTATGCTCAAGGTTGATTGTACGAATTAAAAGCCCATTAGATACAAAGGCTAATAGGGCAGGTGGTCAAAGAAGAAGAAGAGCTATGTATATGAGAGAATGTTTAGAATATCATTGGGATCTAACTCTTTAAAAGAAGAGGGTCCATATCTATGATGAGGAAAAAGAGGTAGCTCTTGATGAGGTGATTTCACAATAAACCTTGCCACTGCAACAATCTCTTGATGAACTCTAGGCAATGCCAGATAGAATGTCAGAGTGGATAAATGAAAAAGCTGCAACTTTTGTAGGAACTGTAGAGGAGAAGGTAACATAAAATGAACCAGGTGATCACAATAAATAGAGGAAGAAGAACCAAGAAACAACTAGGAACACTTATTGACAAACAAGGAGAATGGATGTAGAAGAAGAGGCTATAGACTCAATCACAAAAGAACATAATGGATGTGACATTTGCCTATGATGAGTCATGGTCTATCAGGCCCTGTTATCGTAGCCCTGTTATCAAAGCCCTGATACAAAATATGGTCTGTTAGGCCCAGTTATCATAGCCCTGTTATTGGAGCCACGATATCGCGTTTGCCCCGCGATATTGCATATGCGATATCGTAGCCTGCCTCAATTTCTATAAATAAGAGGTGGCTTTCCTTGTTCTAGGAGTTAGTTCTTAGTTTTTATAATTTCTTTTAAGTGTTTAGTTTTAAGTAGTTCTTCTCTCAACCCTTCTCTCCCAGTGTATGCCTGCAGTGTGGTGATTGTAATTGTACAACACCTTTATTCGAGTGTGACATACTTGGACATGCACATGACTGGAAATAAAGATCGAGATTACTTCATCATTGCAGCATTCACTTAGTTTAATTAATTAATTGTTATTGTTATTTATTGGTTTCATAGTTAATATTTCTTTACCCTAAACTCCTGTTAAATGCAGAATGAGTACGACTTGATCATGAGCATTTAAGTGTGACTACTTGGTAACCCAGTAGCATACCTAGGATCTACGCTTGGTAATCCTAGTCGTAGTCATGCACGAAGTCCAAGATATGTACAGATGATTGAGGAATGGATGCTCATCGCACTTAGGCTAGTTTAGATTCTCTCTCACCCTCTCTCTCTTAGCTTAGTTAATATTATTTCCCATTATATCCAGGAGTAGCGTTGGTATAGGAACACATCATACATCTCACTCTGGACTAAACCATACGTGACAAGTTAATACTAGTCCAAGTGGGAAGATAGCGAACTGTGACCTAAGAATAACTGTCTAGATGCCATAACTAGTATGTCTACGGAGTTCAACCGGATCGTGCATGAAATGATTGTATTCGTATGGTTGAGTGTAGGGGTACCTCGCCACTCATCAGCCTATATGATCATCCAAAGGGCCATTTCCCAGTCGTGTCACATCTACATGAGTATTGGGCATTTGCATAATTCCCAAATTCATACAAAAGCACATGCCTAGGAAATTTTCTTTTTCACATGGTAATTATAGATAGTCCCACAACCAATTGTATTATCCTAGGGGGACTTATTACCAGCCTCAACACTATCATCAACCCCAGTGGTAAAACCCACAGTTGTGGGGGAAGCCATCACCGAGCTAGCCCTACCCTTACTATCAGTTGAAACCGTATAGATATTATGTTCAACAACGTATTTCCCTAGCTAGTTCCACTTCCTCTACTTCAAATTACTACTACCACTCTCCTGAATATCATCGTGGCATGGCATCTTTTGAAGGATCACCACCTCACATCTCTCATCCTTCATCATGTCCTCAATATTCTCATAATTTCCTTCACAATATGTCACCAACAACAACATAGGAAGGTTCAACACCACAACATCAATGAGAGAATGCCACTTGTGCTACAAACACACATAGAAATGAAAATGCCAATAGGTTTCCATTGCAAACTAGGAAACGTCCTTTCTTTAGGACAAGCCCTAAGCAGAAGGGCAAGACTTGTGGACCTACTAACTCATCCAAACTAGCACAATGTCAATCAAGTGCAACACCCTTCCTTTCTTTCACAACCAATGTCCTCTAATCCTACACGAAGGCCAACATCCATCGTTACTGTAACACCTGAAAAAAATGATGAATCTAGCATTGTGAAGAGACAAATGAAGAATCTATGCATCACTAATAGTAAAGGATGCAGTTGTGGACCAAAAAATAAAAATATTAATACAACCCACAATAAAGCTAAGGAACAAGTGTGTGAGCAAAAACAAACCTACATAGTAGCCACTAAACCAAAAGACACCCAGTGGCTTAAAATGAGAATATAAAGTTGTTTCAAAGATGCATAGAGGCAATTGATCCGCTTATTAGTTCTAGAATTAAGAAAATGAACCAAATAGATGACTTAGAGCCATAGATATCTTACACTTTGATTATACACCAGAAGAAGATATTAAACATGGGGACCCGAGAATTAAAATGGAAAATTAAGAAGAAGAAGTAAACACATTTGGACCCCCAAAAATAGAAATACCTTCAAGTCTAGATGAAGATACATCTCTAAATGATTCAAATGAGACTACCACCAATGTTAGATGTGCTACCACATGATTAATTAAATCAGTAATAGTAATAGATGGAAAACCAATGGTGTATAACGAGGGAGTTGTGCAGTCCATCTCCCGAATGTGCAACCATAAGATTAGTCATAGGGGAGATGCTCCATCCTAGTTCAAGGACTAATAAGTATTTTTCACCTTTTATTTTTTACAATTTTTTATCATTTTTCTATTTCTTTCAAAATTTTCTACTTCTTAATATGATTTCCATTTCTTAATATTTTTCTCTTTTCTTGAGTTATTTTCTTTATGTTTTATGAATGTATTTTATGTTTTTGTTAATAATATTGCCAAGTCATGATGCAGAAGTCAACTCTATGTGTTGGGTTTTTGTTTTATGCTATCAAGATGATTGCGTAAGTAGTTGTGTAAAGCAATGAGACCACCTCATCCATACCTCCAATTCTCTAAATAAAAGGTCTTTTTCATGGAAATAATTTGGTTCTTCTTTCATGAAACTAAAATTAATCAATGATCATTGTACCCTGAAGAAAGAGGGAATGACCAAGTGAGAATGGTAAGCGTGTGACCTCAAGGGGACTTGTTGGGTTTTCTTTCTATCTTCCTTCATGTGGTTTATGACTCCTCTTGGAATGTATCATCACTCCTTCATTGACTAATAAAAAGAAAGCTTTGTCTTTACATGGTGTGGTTACCATTTCAAAAAAAAAAACAAATAAACAAACAAAAAAAATACAAAAAAAGGGAAAAAATATTAATGGAAATTCAAAGCACATCCCTTAGACACAATAATGGGCTACAAGCACTGGTTATGGGGCTAGGAAGACATGTTACTCATGCTTGAATGCATCCCTCTAACTAAGGCTCTTCCTTCCTTCTTCTCCTTTCTTCTCTTTTTGGAGTGATGATCATTCTTTGAGGTGGTCTTGGACTCATGGTGGTCAACAGGAGGGAACACATCAATGCAAGGTTACTATTCATGGTATGGACTTGGTATAAACTGAAAATAGTATCTAATTTCTTAAGCCTTACAAATAATTGTTGATATGCTAAAAGTATAAGGCTTATGAACCTAGAGGCTTAATTTTCAGCCCTCCTTCTAGTGCCAAAAGAACTGTTTTAATTTTTAGCCCTCCTTCTAGCGCCAAAAAAACTGTTGGCGACCGTTTGGGA
>MNCI01025357.1:1094501-1171035 GCA_015680685.1 Gnetum montanum
AACCACCAAAGAGAAAAAGAAGTTGACAAGTGGCCTTGGTAGAAAATTAAAATATAATTTCTAAAATACATAGGAATACAAGCTATAGTGGCAACTTACTTTATACACATATATATCTTTTTAATTTTGAGATGTAGAGTCTTTTAAGTGATGTATATGGAAGTTACAATTTCAAAATATCAAAAAAGAAAATCCCAAAAATATTCCTCCTAACTTTTCTCTGAAGTATTTTGACTAATCAATCCGAAGATTTCTTGTCCAATAAGCTAGGAGAAAGTTATGTGGGTATTTTATGCTAACTTTAATATGGGATAATCAATATGGTAGGTAGTAACTCATATATAATAATGATTTAAGGCAAGCTTTTCTAAAACAGGACTCCACATTATATGTATTATATTATGTAATTTGTTTAAATCCCTAAGCTAATTTAACTTAAAAATTTTAAATTCTAAGTGCCACTAAGCTTATCATAGAAATATAATATAGCTTATATAACATTTTACCAACAATATTTTTTAAGTCCTAGGACACATTAGAAAAGGTAAGTTTATAACTGGAGCTTTATATTTAGTGTATATGGTATTGTAAATTTTATTTGATAAACTGCAATCAGCCAGAAATATCTTCGGTCACTTATCTTGCTATGCCTCTGTGTCTTCATTGCCATATTCATCAGACTGGTATGCGATGCCGAATGCATCGGCGTTGGACATGGCTGCCGTTTTGGAAGGTAAGTTACAGGAGGCTGACTTACCGCCTAAAATTTGAAAGGAATCTTTCGGATGGAAAAACCCTGTTTAAGCGATGAAGTAACTACGAAAAAAAATTGGAAGTTGCAGGGATAAGTTAGGAACGCGCCTGCTTGTTATCCGCTCTTTGTTCACTGCCCTTTTTCCCTCTGTGTTTTTTTTATATTTTTGCAGATTCACACAAAAAATGTAGGTTCAAATTTGGGGGTTTCATGTACATGACCGTCATGACCGTGTGTTGGCGTCGTTATTGCAGTCCCCATCTCCCTTTGCTTGCCCGCCGTCTGCGCCTCCTGCCAGATCTAAGCAACCCCCATGACCGAGGCCATGGCTGCCATGCGTAGGACGAAGGCTTCCAATCCGCGTTTGGTTTCTCTCCTGCCGCTGTTCTCCCGTTCAGCTCTGTTGCAGGTGCTGGTATTGACTCTGCTTCTCTTGTCTCATCGGCTCACACGCAGACAGGCGCGCGGAGCAACGGCAAAATTCTGCTCGTCTCCCGCAACAATACCCTTAACAGCAACAACAACGAATGGTCTTCAGCGTGATTTTCTTCGGCAGCAACAAGGGTTTCAGGGCACAATTCTAGCCATTCTTGATAGTTGTGCCAAAATCAGGAGCTATAAAAGGCGCACAACTGAAACATTTGTATTTCTGAAATATTTTGGAAAATGACAGTCCAATGTTTCCGCCAAAATCCATTCGAACGCCAGCAGCGGATTTTGCTAATGTCTAGGATAGCCAAAAAGTTTTATATATTTTTATATTTTGCCCCAAAATTACACTCATTACAGTCCCATTATGTCATTCAAACTTTGATAGAACCTCACCACAAAGTCTTAATAACTGGGCAATTGAATTTTGATATGCCAACAACCTTTTGATAACTCTTATAAGTTATTGAAAATTTACCAAAATCAAACCCATGAGTCTTACTGTTCCATAAAATGGCTAAATGTACCAACAGTTATGTGATAAAAGGTCAACTTTTTGATTGGATTTGATATTCTAGCCCTGATAACAAGGCTTCAATAACAAGGCTCTGATAACAAGGCCCCAAGAACAAGGTTGAGGCCTCGTTGATGCATCATTTCATGCATCGATACATTATTTCATGCATCGATGAGGCCCCATCAATGCACCCTAGCAATAAAATCTATAAATATGTGCTCGCAATTGTGTTTATGCAATTCTTTTATCAATAGAGTAGCCAAACTCTTGCAATTTTATTCCGTAAACTTATAGAACAATCAGTGAGTGCCCACAGTGTGGATCTGAGTTACTTGTATGGTGTCTTATTTGAGTGCAAATGTACCTAGACACACTCCATGAATGGTAATAAGATCGAGATTGATTCTTATTCATTGTAGCACTTTGAATTAGATTAAATTTACTTTCCATAAAATTTATATTCCAAGTACGTAGTTAATATTTATGTTCCATACATATTAATGAATTGGTAGAATGAGCATGAGTAGTTTTGAGCATAAACACATATTTACTTGGTAATCCCAGCAGCGTTATTACTTGATTCGCCTAGTAGCATAGCACTTGATAATCCCTGTAGTGGATACGTGGGTTTAGGATATGTATGACAAGTTAGGAACAAACACTCATCGCTCGTAGGCTAGTTTAGACTGTACTTTATGTTGTTAATTAGATTAAGTAATTTATTTCTCTATCATATGCCTCACTCTAGACTAAACCATACATGACAAAGCTACCACTAGTCCAAGTGGGAAGACAACAAATTGCAATCAAGGCATAACAATCTAGATGCCACAACTAGTCCCATCCACAGAATTTGACTGGATTGTGTGTGAATGCTTGTGATTCATATGGTTGGATGTAGGGGGTACTTTTCCACTCATTAGTAGATATATTGCATTTTCATCTCAAAGCTTTACAAGGGTAATAGTATATTCATTTTAAAGTTTAGGCTTTCAATTTGTAAGAAAGTTTCAAGTTCTATACATATTAAAAGTAAAAATAACTTTTTATTTAAAAAATAGGATTGAGAGTTATCTTGATTAAATTTTGAAGATGCCTTTGAAAAATATGTGTTTTCATGAATTGAAAGGCTTGAACAATTTCTTAAGAAGCCATAGCCTTCAAGTGGATCAATCAAACTTGAGTAACACCTCAAACAAATGTAATTATGAAAAAAATAAATTTGTAATTAATTGATAAAATAAACATGAAATATGCTTTAAGGAGTTACAAAAAATCATTTTAGAATAGTTAAATAATATTGGCCAATGGTATTTGAACTTAAATTTAAGGAAATAATTATCTTTTACATAATTAAAAGAACTTTGATTAAAAAGAGATGTTGACTTGCAAAATTTACATATTTTGAACATACATCAACAATTCTTGCCAAGGAAATACTAAATGTTTTATTCTGGTATTAATTATTAGGATTATCTTCATTTAGTGAGAGGCTATAATTATTGGGATTATTTTTGTTAGTAAAGGCTTTAATTGCAAAACTATATTTTTGGTTTCAATGATAGTTGAATCTCAAGCTATCATCATCATCATCATCTTAGCCTTCTCCCAACAAAATGGCATCAACTACATGAGTTTTTTTTACCATTTGTGTCTATGAAGAGTTAGATTTTTTCTTTATTTGTAGCTTCAAATCATTTTGATGTTTTTTCCCATGTTTTCTTTATCTTCCTTTTAATGGCTTTCCTAGAATAGTGATGTAGAAACCTTTATTTGTAGGCTTATTATTTGATCTTCTTTGCACATGTCCAAACCATCTATGTAGCCATTCTTATAGCTGTTGATGCCAACATCACCCATGCTAGGCATGCGGCCATGATTAACAAGTCTAATCCCCTAGCATTGAGCACAAAGAAAGTTAATTTGTACAAGTACGTCTTGGGGCACGATTCATAATAGCAAGCTTGTGGTGAGAATTACGTTGCCACACCATGATGGCATGGACGTAATGGCCTAGGTGGTGTAGAACATGGGTTACATAATAGTTGTAGAGGTGGCATAACCAATGGTGGTGGTGCTGGGAGTTACATGTGTTACAACAGTTACATTGGTGGTAACCGAGGGTGGTGGAGAACATGGTCGGAGTTATGTTCAAGTGGTGCTACGTGCTAAGTGTGGTAGTGGTGTAACCAACAATGTGGTAGTCCTGAGCATTACAGAAGTTGCATAATGTCCCAAGTGATGGGTGTAACTGACATAGGATGTGGACATTTAAACACCCAGATTAGTGGCTATAAAAGCAAGGGAGCAAACGTTGTCGGGAAGAAGGGGTGTGACATCCTTTCTTTCTAACATGGTGATGTGGTGCTAAAAGGTGAGCAGCACCTACAGCCTTCCCTCTCTCTCTTGTAATAGCAAGGTGTCCTAAAAATAGTTATTGGGGGAAGTAGGGGAATCTTAACATTAGTGAGGGGTTGAGCAATAGGCAATAGGTGGATCATTTATCAAGGACTCCCCTCTCCAAAGAAAACCAATAGACGATGGTTTCTCTTCCTTTGGTGTATCGTCATCGGCCAACCTCTCCCCTCTTCGGTAGGGCATGTGATGGTGGCAATCATGAAAGCAATGGCAACGCATGGCAATTGCAGCCTGCTGTAGCAGGTGACCTTTTTGTGTGGTGTGTGACAAGCAAGCGAGCTCCTGAGGTAGCAATGGCAGACATAGACATGTAGACAATGGTGAGTCAGGCTATGATGGACCTCCCCTTTTCCAAGTAGTAGCTAGAAAACCTACGATGATGGCAATACCCATAGTAGCTATGAGAATGATGGTTGGTGGCCTCTCTTCCAACTATAAGTGATGATGGCAGTGGTAGTGTCAACCACACGTCAGGAGCAACAAGATGTGTGAGGTTCTATTTTTCTCTTTGGTGGCAGAGGCAATGCATGTGTGTAGTAGACTAGGTGTACAATGCATCGATATCTAACTACGAGTGAGTGGCATTTACTACAGTAGGCAATCTCTCTCAATGATAGTGAAGCTACAGTAGGCGGCCTCCCTAGGCTCTCTGCCACCAATGGTAGGTGGCACATGAATGGTGGCATCTATAGTAGATGCATTTGTGGCAAATAGCATCAGGCGTGAGCTTCAAGTGGTGATGCGTGGATCCAACCTCTCCTCTCCTCGGAGACACATGTGGTAAACAGAACGACATGCATGCCAAGAAACAAAGGCTATGAACAACGTGTCTATAGTACATGAAGCAGACAATAGCAACATCTCTCTCTCTCTCTCTTAGTGGCTATGAGCAATGTCGATTGCGGTGCCATCCACAACAATGAGATGGCATGAATTGGTGACAATAGCAAGGACCAAGGAAAAGTTTAAATTTTTTAGTTACCTACTATATTTACATGAAGTCTTGAAGTTCATGACAATTATCCTATTCAAATTCCACAACTTTTTAGTTTAATTTATTTTGTTTTGAAACATCACATAGCGCTCTCCAATTGAGACTATTCTTGGGTTTCTATACCCATACAAGAGGCACCCTAGTGTTGGTGTCTCCAAAATTTATGCATCAACAATAGCTTATCTAAAATAGAAACCACTCCAAGTCTTCCTTTGATTTCTATGTTATGCAGTGTATCTCTTCTAGTAACATTCAACATATATTATGTAGTTTATCTTTTATAGTAACATTCAATATCCATGGAATCATTTACATTTCTGCCACACTAATTTGTTATTTATGCCTCTTTTTTACTACCTAACATTCAACACCATATATGATAACAGGCTTGATTGCTATTCTATAAAATTTCACCTTTATAATTTTATTAGCATTCTTTTATCACATAGAACACTACTAGTCTATCTCCATTTTAACCAAACTATGTAAGTCTTAAATATAAGTAATTATTAAATGCACATATACATGCAATAACTTTGTTGCTAAGTAAAGTTGAAAAAATTTTCAACCATCTCATTTTGCAATTGAAAATCTATTAATTAAATACCTTAATTTGTTTTTCTCTAAATAACATATAAATGAAATATATTTTACCGTACATACTAAATCAATGCCCATATTAATTCTAAATTCATAGTCGTATTTCCATTAATTAACCTAACATATATTGGGGAGACCATTCAAAGAATTTCTAAAGGTAACAAGGATAGATATGCACTATAAGGTTGTGTAATCCAATGATTTTTTAACCAAGAGTTAACCATCTATATGGAGATTAATTGCAAATTTCACTTTACTACTGAGTTAGTTGGTTTGATTCATATGTCAAACTTTTTGGATTTTGTATCAATTTGGATGGTTAATTGCGTAAACCATGGGAACTCTTATTAATTTGAAAAAATAAAATAAAAGTTAAAACATATAATTAGGAAAAATAATGAAACAAAAAGAAACAACCTTAGTATAATCCATAGTTTTCTAAGTCAATAATAAATCACCGATTTACTATTACTCACTAGATCAGAAATTTTGCTGACCTAAGTTGAGTCAGCATGAATTTTCTAATAAGCCTTATTTTAAAAAAAAATCAATAGATTTATGTATCATTTTTGCAACATTTAAATATAGCTAGTTTGACTTTCCTATTTATTGTAATTCTTGAAACATGCTAATCTGACATATTTCCCCACTATTTAAACATTGGTATAATCTTGCTGCAAACTAAAAACATTCCATTCTCTCTTGCCAACTTGCTACCATGTTTTCCTTATTCCCATCACATCTTTTTGCAGAAGGTTTTAGTTTTGATTGTTGATATTACAAGTTAGGCTTCTTGGTTGCAACTGTATTGCACCTTGCATTGCAAAAGTTATAACTCATAAGATATTGAAACTTTTTTGGTTTCATATTTTTATCTTAATTATTGTAGCAGTATACATTGACTACTTAATTTACAAATTTATTGCTATACTTTGATTTAGGCATCATGTGCTTACATGCATGGTAACTCTACTTGTATTTGATGTTGTTGGATTTTGCAGCTAAACTTAAGTTGCTGAAGTCACATAATAACTATTTAAAAGCTTTATTTAATGCATCAAATGGTTTGGATATTCAAGAGTTTTTAACAATTCAGAAATATTTTTTCTATGGATTTATCAAAGTGATTGAGCTCTTTCAAATCTTTTCTCATGCCGAGTTGCCAATAGCCAAAAGCCCTACATAGGTATAATGAATTACCTGTATATATGAGGGAGGTTTCATGCTTTGGCAGGGGTCAAGGCATAGGTACATAGTATGGTATGCCATGTACAAACATAGAAAATACATAACATTGGTAATAGTTGAAGTCTGCATTGATGGATGGACGGATTGTAGGGAACTTGATTTGTTACATTAACTTACTTCGTTACAAAGGTCATGGAGTTTAATAATGCGTCAATGGCATCATCATGGAAGAGGCATTCCTACTGTGCTACTTATTCTTCTTCTTCTTGCTGCTCTTGAGAGGTTTGGCTAAGTTTTGTTGGCCGCAACTGCATGATATTTTTTGATGGAAGTGGCCAAGGCATTTGCTATTTTTGGATCTTAACTAGTTCGATGATGTTTCTTTGATATACATTTTTAACTGCTCACTCTTCTAAGTTTAACAATCCTCAAGTGGTATTGGAGCATGGTCCTCTTGCACTCTACATCAATCTTCAAGAGTGAACATGGAAAGGGTCAATAAACATCAAACACTTCTGAACAAAGAGTCTAATGTGCTTCATCAATTAGTGTGCTCAATTCATATATCACATCTACTATAAAGGTAAGCCTCTCATTCCCTTCTTTACATTCAGAAATAAAGAAGACTATGCTTGTAAAGTTGACAAAACTCATGATTATCTAAATGATGTTTTCTTTAAATAAAGGTATAGGATATTTTTCCATAGAGTTCTTTCTTTCCAAAATTTGTGCATTGAGATAAAAGATGCTTTACATGCCAAGAAAATAAAAATTAAAGTTCTTAATGATGAATGTTTTTATCTCAAGAATGAGAACTTAGAACTTAAGGCTGAGATTCAAAAACTAATCAATGTGATTGAGCAAATGAATGAGGGCTTCAATCAACAAAAACCCAATAAATTTGAAGGTAAGGAAAGAGGTAAAAAAAATTTTAGTTCTAATTTGACTTTTCTTCAATAGAATGCTTGGTATGTGGTAGAAGAGGCCATGTGATCTCCGAATGTCCTAGTAGTGATGGGTTATAGCAAAACGACAAAATTGATGAGGAGATGAGAAAGACCAACTTCTACTCAAGTTGGGATGATGGAGAGAAAAGTGAAGAAAAGGTGAAGGATGATGTGAAGGATTCACACCTCATCTATATGGATCTCATAGTGATGATGCTGATACCTCAAATGATAAACTTAATGAGGATGAAAGGCTTGATTTATTGTGTAATTGATGAGTCATTGTTGGTTGGCTACATTAATGAGGCCTCGTCAATGCAATGTCTATTAGTCACCTATAAATACATGCCTACTAGCTACATTTATGGGTAGTCCAGATTTTAGTAGTAGTGAAGCTCTTGCATTTTTTCCATTCAAAAGTTAGAATTTTTTCATTTAGTACCCACAACAGGAGTCATTGAGTGTATAGATCTTTATTTGAGCATTGTTGTACCTGAGCATGACAGTGTGTACGGCAATAAAGATAAGCTTTCTGATAAACCTTACAACACTTTGGATAGATTAGCTCTTTTATTTATGCATTCAATGTTTTCAATTATTTGTTAATTATTCTCAATTATTTTGAAATTATTTTATAGCAATTAAGTTAATGACATTATTAATCTAGATAGATTAAATACATAAGTATGACCACTTCGAGCGTAACACATATTCACTTGGTAATTCCAACAACATTACTACTTGGTACACCCAGTAGCGTAGTGTTTGGTCACCTAGCAATGGATACGTGGGTTTAAGACATGTACAGAAAGTGGGAATGAATGCTTATGTTAGGATTATTTAAATGATTAGTTAATTAGTCATTTAGATTAGTTAACTAAACTCCTTTTTATCTATATTTCAAGCATCCATAATATAAAATAAAAAATGATAAAAATCAGATGCCTCAATTACACTTAACCATACCAATGAATGTCACAAGTGTAATTGGAAGGACAACAATTAACTTTAAGGTTAGATTCACTTCCTAAAGGGCTAGTGCACTAGAAATGATAAAGTTTGCGAAATTTGACCAAATCGTGTGTGAACACTTGTGATTCATCTGGTTGGGTGTAGTGGTACCTCATTGCTCATCATTGGCGTTGTTGCTAGGGACTTTGTTTGTGGAACATGCACTATTTAGGTCTAACTGGATACCACTAATATTGTTGTACAAACCTAAAGGTCCATATCATTCCCATTGTATATAAAATTATAAAAGCACACTGACAATTTCATTTTGTTTTACAAAATGTCTTCTTCTTCTCATAAGCATGATGATATTAAACCACTGGTCCCACAAGAATGCAAGGTGGTATAGACTCATCCAAATGAGTTTGTGCCAAATTTCACCTTCATCCTACATCAGGATGAACAAATGTGATGGCATGATATGGAGGGCAATGTTGTTTTGCTTCTTGATAAATCTATGTTTGGAATGCTAATTAAAATCCTTAAGAAGTTGGGCATAGCAGATCTTCATGAAGAGTGCATTGTGGATGGATATGACACTTAGAACTATCATCCCACTAAAACACAACGTAAGTGGGAAAAACGTCAGGAGAGACTCCATGAAGTGACAAAGGGAAAACATTACATTAACCCCTTGTTCCTACTATATCAAGAGGACAATGAGGATCCTCCCTTGGAAGGTTCTCAACATGAAGAATCTCCACCCTTGCTAATGATGGTAAGGATGTGAACTTGACCTTGTGATCAACTATTCATAAACTGAGTTCAAGGAAGAGTGATAGCCAATGTAGGGACTCAGGTGAACATCACAATAATAAGGGATCTAATGATGGAGATTGTAAAAAGCGTAAGAGAGGTGGTAGACACCATGGTGGCGATGGCAGTCCACCTTCCTCTTCATATGATTTTGAACATTCCTCGTCATCTAACAGTTCTTATAAAAGCTACCATCGAAACAACCGTGATGAAGGTGATTGAAGAAATAATAATGATCATGAAGGCCACCAAAACTGAAGGGGTGACTGAAACCATCATCGGCATCATCAATGTAGTGATGATGATGAACCTTTATTAGTAACTTGAAGAATGCTTAACATTGTGAAGGTAGTAAGAATTTCAACTAGCCATATAAAGGATAGTTGGATCAACTACCTAGATATGAACAATATCCCAAGACTTGAGGGGGGATACAATTCCGATCCATAGACACATCTGCAAGCTTTTCAAGATGCCTGTGCCTTAAAAACATCAAGAACAAGTGGAAAAAACTCAAGCTTTTCCCAAGGATACTCATTAAAGAAGTTTAAAGTTGGTGCTGGTCCTTAGAACCAAAATCTATTCAAAGATGGAGTACCATGTTAGAACTGTTCAATGACAAATATCATACATACTCTAGAGTGTCTAATCTGAGAAGGAAAATCCAAGACTAGAAACAAGAAACACATGAACCCTTGAATGCTACCATGGGCTGATACTATTCACTCTTACATAGATGCCCTAGCCATGACTTTACTCAGAGGGAACAACGTTGCCACATCATAGATGGCCTCAGAGTAGAAATAAGAAGAACCCTTGGGGTGTATGCCCAAGGGAGATTGTCTAAAATGAGAGCTCATTAGATCCAATGGCTAATTAAGCAAGTAGCAAAAGAAGAAGGTGAGCTATTAAAAAGGGAGAGTGTTGAAGAGTACAATAGGGATCCATCCATTAGAAAAAAAGAGGTTCGATTTTGTGATGAGGAGGAGTTACCACTTGATGAAGTGGTGAACAGAAAGACCTTGCTTATCCAAAAATCTATTTTTGATATTTCAACCAAGGTTGATAAGTTATGTGACTCTCTAGATGAAAATTTTCAAACTACTTTGAAGATTGCTGAAGAATCCAAAGAGAAAAATAGTGATCATAATTGTAGACAATGAAAAGAAGCTAAACATGCCTACCAAAGAGGTAAGGGCAAAGCTACTATAGTAGAGGAAGTTGTGGAGTCTAACTCTGATGATGAAACTGAATGTGATATTTGTCAATATGAACATCCAAAGGGATGCTACTCTATGGTGTCACACTTACAAGAGTCTAGAGTGTACGCATTAAACCCCTACCTAGCACATAGACAAGATCCAAAATGATTACCTTACCCTCAAGACAGTCCAAGATAGTTCCACCACCAACAACAAGCTTACTACCCAAGTGGAACTCCTCCATAACCTTATGAACAATACCAGTAGTGGTACCAACCACAATCATGGGGAATGCCACTGTCAAGGTAGTAGTACCCTTATAGGCAACTAGATCCATACAGGTACTATGTTTAGCAACCCGTCTCCCCTAGAATTTTAACAAGTCATGCATCATTCCAACATCACTATTACCCTCCAGAGTACCACTGAACACATTCACCATCTACTTGAGGGAAAAACCCATATCCATAGCCTTATCATCCTTCACATCCCTCTACACCTATACCTTCACCTTCAACTCAGTTACCTCCTACTCCATCCATGCAGGGTGAAATTCTTTCATAGCCATAGCAACGAAATACTACAAGGGTGGTACACTCACAACTAGTTTTTCAACCAAGTGGTCTAGATAATCGATCAAGGAAATGACCTTTCTTCCAACCTAGCAATTCTCTCCAACCCTCACAACCTACTCCGACTGATTGCCCTACATCTTCAGTATCTTCATCCTCTGCATCAAATACCTTCAAGCACCTTTCAAACCAAGTGCCACCTAGGATCCACATTGTAATGCTAACTCATGATGTTTCTAACTGGATCAAGGATGACAACCTTCGTACAAAAAGATTTGATCTAGGAAGTCAGCTCATCTTGCTACAGATTGCTAGACAAGAGCCATGTAAGTTCATCTTAGCTTTGGTTCTAGAGTGAACCTCATCTTCTATGATATGTACAGAGCCTGAAACCTACCACCTCTTAAGAAGAGAAACATTTATTTAGATATAGTAGATCAGTTGATTATGGTCCCTTTGGAATTAGTAGACGACATTGTGACCATATTCTATGGGTGGTCTTATCCTACTAATTTTCTAGTAATCAAGGTGGACAACTGCTAAAGTAACTTTCCCATCATCATAGATAGGACTTAGTTAAGCACAGTCAATGCGTGAATGGGTATAAGGGACCTATGTCTTGAAATATCTACGGAGAATGAGTTATGAAAATTTTAGAAGAAGCGTATTCCATGCCTCACCTACAACAACAATGGGTGTAATTATGTGCAAAAGATTTGGTCCATCAAAAGCACATACATTAAGGCATGCAATCAGTGTGCACAAGAAGTTAATATTCAATGGTATCTGTATAGAGCAGTCACAAAACAAGAGGGCACCCAGTGGCTGATAGTTGGTTCAAATAGTAGCATAATAAGCATGAAGCCAGTTGAGAGTTTAACTTGTGCATATGTAGAAGGCATGGACAAAATTGAACAAGTCCATTCCCAACTCTATAATGAAGATGATGATAGCTATTTGGAAGAGTTGGAGATCCTTAATCACTTCAAGCAGGAGCCCTTAAAACTAAAAACTTTACTAGTCGAAATGGAATATGCATTTTTCAAGAATCGTAAACTAGTCATCATTAATGCCAAACTTTCTTCTAAAAAAAATAAAAGTTGTTGAAAGTAGTAAATAAATGATCAACAGCCTTCGCTTGGTAATATCCAAAGCTAATAGAAATTGATCCAAGGATATGCCAACATCATATCTACACTAACCCAGCCATGAAGCCTAGAAGGTAGTTGTAGAGGTGAAAAAACTCCAAATTGAAGCAAATCATTAAGGAGGAAATAGAGCAACTCCTCAAGGCAAGATTTATCTATCCAATTGTGGATAGTGAGTGAGTTAGCCCACTTGTAATTTTACCAAAGAAGGATGGTAAATGGTGAGTTTTCATTGACTTTAGGTTGTTAAACATGGCAACATTTAAGGATAACTTTTCTTTATCATTTGTGGATCAAGTATTAGACACAATATCCATGCATTATTATTATGGTTTCTTGGAAGATTATAGTGGCTATAACCAAATCCAAATTGCCCCAAAAGACCAAGCCAAAACAACAATCATGAGTCCCTGGGGAACTTCTGCATATTGTAAGATGCCATTTGGCCTATGCAGTGCCCTTGCAACATTTCAATGCTTGGTCCTTAATATCTTTCAACAAGAAATTAGTAGTGGTGTTGAATTTTTTCTGGATGACTTCTCCACCTATGGAGCTACATTTAAGCAAGCCTTGGACTGACTTCAGCAAGTACGAATGAGATGTGTTGAGATAAACTTATGACTCAATTGGCAAAAGAGCCATCTCATGGTCCAAGAAGGCATTGTGCTAGGGAACCAAATTTCACAAAAAGGGATTGAGATAGACCCAGACAAAATAAGGGTCATCCAAGAAATAACACACCAACCATAGATCATTAAAGATGTTAGGTCATTCCTTTGACACACTGGTTACTACCGGCACTTATTTGAGAATTTTTTAAGATTGTAAAATCATTGGTAGAACATACAAAGAAAGATGTACCTTTCATTTGGACCAAGGAATGTGAAAATGCATTCTAACAATTAAAATAGGAACTTGTAGAAACACCAATCCTATGATCACCTAATTGGTCCAAACCATTCCATATCATGATGGATGCATCTAACTATGCTTTGGGAGTAGTACTCATGTAGATGGATGATAAGAAATGTCCATATTATATCCACTGCATGAGTCAAAGCATTGTGGGAGCACAGTTAAATTACACCACCACAAAGAAAGAATTAATGGTAGTGGTGTATGCACTAGAAAAGTTTAGACATTATGTGCTAGGTTAGAAAATATTTGTACATATGGACCATAGTGCAATTCGCTTCCTTATGAATAAGTCGATGGTGAGCCCTCATGTTATATGGTGGCTTATGATCTTGCAAGAATTTGATATTACTATGGTAGATAAAAAACGGACTAAGAATGTGGTTGTTGACCATTTTTCTTGCTTAAGATGGGATAACAAAGAGGAGGAGATCCTGCTCTCTAATCAATTTCCAAACAAACTCCTCTTTACTGGAGCAATAAATGAACAAAAGCTTGAAAAGGCAATATGATATAATGGAATCCTCACATATCTTCTTACTCAAGAGATGCCATAAGACTTGAATTTTAGGAAGAAGAAACAATTTCTTCATCGGGCCAAATACTTCATAGAAATCAATGGACACCTTTACAAGGTGTGTGCCGATGGCTTGATCCGTTGGTGTGTCCTTGATGAAGACCAACTATGCATTCTCTAGGATGCCCATGAAGGACCTTGTGGAGGCCACTATGTAGGGAGATGCACAGCCATGAAATCCTAATGGCAGGACACTATTGGCCCATAATCTTTAGTGATGTCCACCAATTTGTCAAGTCTTGTGAATGTTATCAATGTGATGGAGTGATGACTACTCGTATGGAAGGTCCTCAATAGTGGATTCAACCACTAAAACCTTTCAACATATGGGGCATTAATTTCATGGGTCCCATCACATCCATGTCTAATGGGAAAGCGTATATTATAGTAGTAGTTGAATATAGCACAAAATGGGCTAAAGCTGTAGTTGTTACAGATTGCACATCATCCACTGCCGCCAGATTTATACAACAACATATTGTAAATAGGTCTGGCATGCCGCATTCACTAATTTTTGATAATGGAACTCATTTCTCAGGTGCCACATTTAGAAAATTAATGCAATGCCTAGGGGTAGAACATAAATTAACAACACCTTACCATCCCCATGCCAATGATCAAGTAGAGGTAACCAACCAGGTGATTACAAAAATATTAATGTGAACCATTAGCAAATATATGAAGGATTGGAGCACAAGACTTAATGATGCTCTCTGGGCTTACCGATCAACTTGGAAACTTCCTATTGGATATTCTCCCTATGAGTTAGTGTACAGGAAACTTCCAATGCTCCCAATTCAATTTGAGCTTCGTACACTCTCAACAGCCTATGATCTAAACCTTTACCTAAGTTTAGCACAAAAGGAGAGATTGAACAATCTAAATGTGCTAGAAAAAATCATTTAGTGGCCCTATCTTTGAATGAGGTGAACAAGGCATTCAGTAAGCAACGCCATGACCTTAGAATTAGGGAAGGTTTCAACTAGGAGATAAGGTCCTCTATTAGAACCCCACACATGTACCTTAAAAGGGAAAACTTCAAACATTATGGGAGGGACCTTATATAATTGATCAAACCTTTCCCTCTGAGGCCATGATAATTCACAAACTTGAAAATCCAAATAAAAAGTAGTTGGTTAATATCCAACAAATTAAATCTTTCTTAGAACCAAGATTGGCTAGTGTAACTACCACCTCACCTAATGGACACCCATGTTCTATCTTTTGAATTTCCTCCTTCCAACTTAGTCGAGGAGGAGATGGCCATTCGTGCTGACCATTACCATGGCCTCTTAGTTTTTCTACCCTTTTTTTCACATTTTTAATTTTACAAATTTTTTATTTTCAATTTTTTCTAATTTTATACCATTTTTAGTACATTTAAATTTTTTGATTATTTTACAGTTTCTTATATATTTTACTTTATTTTGTTTCTCGTGTTTCTTTTGATTACGTGAAATATTTTCTCATTTTTGCTAATAAATCTACTTTATTGTCACAGGACACAATGTTGTTGTTGCTGTTTACTAATAATTGTTTGTGCTTAATGTGTGATTGTTGATGTTTGGTTTCTATTTTTGAATTCTGATATCTGATGACTTTGACATGGTTCATTTTTCATGGGACTGGCAATGAGTCCACATCATCCACCCATCCAAAGAACTCTATGGTTTTCCATTGTTTTGGGAATTTGAGGTCCCTTTTTCATTAAAGAAACTTTTAATCAATCAATGACTTTGATGGTTCCAGAATTAGGAAGGATCCAAAGGTTTGTAAAGGATGTGACTTCAAGGGGACTCAATACTCTTTGTACTCTTCTTCTTGCTTGAGTGCTTGAGTGTTTTTCATGGACTTCTTACCATTCCCTACCACTAATGATAGGAAGAAAAATAACATCGTTGCATGGTGTAGTCCCCATCATTCAAAAAACAAAAAAAAATGATGGAAATTCAAAGTACATCTCTTCAACATGAATAAGTCCCCACATGGTGTGATTTCCATCATTCAAAAATAAAACAATGAAAATTCAAACCACATTCCTTAGAAAAATAAAAGGGCTACAAGCACTAGTTATGGAACTCAAAAGATATACACCTATGCCTATAGGTCTCCTCTAACTAAGGCCCTCTCTCTCTTTCACTTCCTACTTCTCTCTCCTCTTTGTGGAATGATGGTTGTCTTGTGGAGACACTCTTGTGTCTCAAGTGCACGGATCAATCTTAGAGTGATGATGCAAAGTCATTGAAAGCATATGGCTTTAGTCTGGATTGAGGATGGAACTTCTCAGGTCATTTTAACCACAATTCCATAAGGGACTTCTTATGACCTTAATTTGGAACTCCATTCCACCTTCTCTATCATCCATCCATGATTTCATAACTCACCTCATTGCCAAGTTCTATGTTATGCTATATGTCTTAGTCTGACGTATTGGGATTCTCAAGTGGATTCTTTTGGGTTGGTTCTTAACTTGTCATAATCATTAAATTGACTATGGGGCCCATGGACTCCTTAGTTGAGGTTATGCAAGGGCAAAAAAGACATGAGCCTACTATTGGGAGGACCCACTTGCATAGCTTTTGGCTTGATTAGTTAACGTTCCTTACCTTTGACATCGCTACACTCTTATATTTTGTATTTTCCATTGTGTAAACTATTTAAGACTCCTTAATCTTTCATTGCATTCATCCATTAAATCAATTTTCTCCATTTTTTCAACATTATGAACTTCAACACCCTCTTCTCATGATTTCATACTATTCTTAGTCTTCTAAGCTTTCATTTGATCCCAATTTTATCAAAAAATTTCTTGTATTTTGAAAGATTAACCAAAGTCAATGAAAATCAACAATGGTTAACAATTGCGTCAATGACACAACAGACCACATTGACAAGGCCTCATCGATGAGGCCCCATTAATGCAATATAAAAATACTATATATACCACTAGACACTTTAGAATTTTTTGCAATTTTCTCATAACACATAGGGAATTTTTGTAATTTTCTAGAGCCCAAAACCTTCTAGAGTCCATAACTTTTAAACTGTTTGTCCAAATCACTCCGTTTTTTTATCCTACAATTACCAGAGGTAAGATCTTTATTGTAGGGGCCACAAAGCTTAAAATTTCTAATGCAATTTTTGAAAATTTTTTCTAACTCCCCTAATGGTTGGTAATCTTAATCATACATAAACATCAATTTTTTCCAAGTTAACCCTTCCAACAATCTTTGGGATGATTTATCAATAATAAGGCATAAATAGAAATAACAATTAAGTTAATTAAATTAGCCACAACCACAACTTAGCCAAGTGTAACTACACTCAAGAGTTAAGGTATCTCAATTATTTTAAGGTTACACAATGATTGCTAATCCATGGTTCTATTGTGATTGCAGATAGCATCCAAACAAAAGCACTTGCAGGAAGGAGAACACTAACAACCATAGGAGAAATGACCCAGAGCTGGAAGGGGCTAGTAGGAACAAGGCCTAGAACAATAAGAGGTGATCCATGTAATTAGACCTCTTCGAGATGATCCCGAAGTGGAATCTGTTTGATAGATTCCAGAAGAAGAGTGCCTATAGAACAATCACAACAAGGAGAAGCGCTTGGACCTATGCTAAGGCTTGAGGTCACTCTGACTCAAGCTTGCCTAGACATCATCAAGTCTCGAGAGATCCAAAGATTAGTTCTTCAAGAGATAAAATTTGGGCCATTTTTAAAACAAACTCTAGAGGATGTCAGAACACAATTGCAAATTCCTCCCATGTGGCCAATCATCACAACCAGTGGGGAGTGGTACATGGGAGAGACCTATCTTTTTTGCAATAGTTGAAGGCTAGGGTCTGTTGTAAAAATTAAGGAAATTCAAGTGTCCTACTCAGTGAAGGCCATCACACAGGCACTAGGGTTGCTAGACATTAGAACATACTTGGTGGAGATATCAACAAAAGTTGATCCTAAAGAAAAAAAGGAGTGGACTCAGGAATGCAATGGGGTGGACTGTAAGGAGTATGGTGTGCTCACATCGATGAAGCAAATTTATTTTAAGATTACAGCCTATCACTTGAATCCAATGGTGAGGCCAAGCAAGGTAACTACTTTCTTTGCTTGGGCATGCACTACTCTAAGAAGGAAATTTCCAGTTAACCTTCCATAGTAGATTTATTTGAAGATCGAGAATCATTTCAAGAAGAATAAACATGGAAAGAAGACCTTGCCCTTTTTGTGCCTCATTAGGAAACTTTGTAAGAGGGTAGGTATTTTTGCTATTTAAATGACACTCTTAGGCATACTCCCTCAGCCTCATGGGCGGAAATCATGAAAGAGAAAATGCCAACAACCATTCAAGAAGAGGAGTTGTCGTAGCTGCCACCCACTCAGGAGACAACATCGAAGGCCTGCATAGTCCTTGAGTGTTTACAAAAAATCCTAGAGTAGCTCTTGAGTGAACAAGAGTAGCAGGAAAGAACGAGTGGGATGGATCCATCTATGTATCAGTCAACAATGAGTCACCTTAATGAGGTGGCCCAAATAGTTAGTCAAATGAAGAGGGGTGGTTCAATTTTCTCTGCCTAAAGAATGTAGTTGTCTTTGAGGTTAGATCCCAATGGTCAGGAGGTGATGATGTCATTAGCAACACATCATCTATTCCCATAAATCTTTGGCAATGCTGCCACTTTTCAGTGAGGTTGGAGGAAGGTGAAGAGGCAACTTTCTTAGTGATGTAGCACTAAGGGTAGGAGACAATGGCAAAGGTGGTAGCTGACCATGTAGCTGAAGAATTAAATGCATCTACAACATTTGTACCAAATGTATCTACACTCCAAGATGTGTAGACGTCCATAGGCATGATTACTGGGAAATTGAATGCAACAAAACATGAACAACTACTGGAATGACTAGTAGGAATTAGGCAACCGACTCTGGATATCTTTGATCTTCCAAAGAACATCAATGCAACCTAGTCAGAGTTGCTAAATGCAAGGGGTAGATGCATTGTTTTTGAGGGACAACTAGAAATGGCCCAAGAGTAAAATCAATGCTTGGCCATGGAGGTTACTAAACTTCATGCCTAACTTGCAAAATAAACAATACTCAGCCTAGCAACAATAAGAGATGAAGCTATCAAATAGCTTCAAGAATGATTTCAAAAGGTTAAGGAGGAAGTAGTAATGGTGATCTTCAAGTAGTCTATGACAGAAGTTGAAACACACTCAATCAAAAAGGACTTGAATTAGTTGCACCAAGAAAATGAAGCATTGACCCCAAAAAATCATCGCCTGCAAAATTTTGATTCTCAAAGAGATCAAATGCAAGAAATCATTCATCAACAATAGGAGCATCTTGCTAGGGTCAACACCAAATTGAGGAAATTGGCCGTGGACAACTAAAATCTATCAATGGAGGAGGTATGCACCTTGTAAAAAAAGTTTGCCATCAAAATTGTTGCCTAGAAGAACAAAGCTCTCAAGTTTGAGAGAGTGAAAAACCACTATAGGAACTAGGTTAGCTTGCAATAAGAAATGAATGAAGGAGAAATCTAAATGGCAAAGGCTAAAGTAAATGAAGCCCTCTAGCAACTCCAACTAGGAAGAAACATGTGGCAGCCCATCCTTGATGGGATTGATGCCTACAACAAAGTGAAGATCCACTTGAAGGAGTTGCAGATCGAAGAGATGACAGAGTATATGGAGTTGGCCAGTCTTCATTACACAAACCTGGCAGTGCTGACAATCGAATGGTTATAGTCACAATTGGAGAAGCAAGTGACTAGCTCGTATCTACTATACGAGGTCAAGTTCAAACACCACAAGGACACCAAGAAAAAGCTTGAGATTGCTATCGTTGAACTCAACATCCTCAAAGGGTGATTCACAGATCAACGATCCATCATGGAGGACCTAGCCAAATGCATGAATGACTACCAGGAGATGAAGAACATAGTGCAAGCATTTGACATTGAATGCAAATAGTTTGCTACCTAGTTTGTCAATATCAAGCAATTGTTTCTAGTGATCCCATGTCCTTGGGAGGTGCCCATTCCAACCCATATTGGGGAAGCTATGTGGATGGTGCATGATCCTAATAGTAAGAAGGAGAAAATGAAAGCTTTACTAGATGATTTTTGCCTTCCACTTGAAGTTGTAGCAATAGTAGGACAACCATAGTTGCCTTAACCACTACCAGTGCATGAAGCAGGTGAAGGTCCCTTGGAGCCTTAGGCACCACCATCGCTTGGGACCATTTGATCTTCTTTAACAAGCTTCACATCATTAAGGAACGTGTTGTCCAATTTTTGAAGAGTTGTGTCATGGTGTTCAATTTTGTGTCCTAGACACCACCATTTTTGTAATGTGTTGATCCATACACCCAACACTCCATTTTTTGTCAAGTCAATCAAGTTTACCTTGTTCAAAAAAAAGTCAATTAATAATCCCATACCTTGCCAATTTTGCAAAAGAACTCAAGGACGATTTTTCATTCAGTTCTGAGGGTATGATGAGTCATCGTTGGTTGGCTACGTTGATGAGGCCTCATTGATGCAATCAACTACATCAACGAGGTCCCATTGACACATATTAACCTACGTTGATGTAGTGTTTATCCATTGCCTATAAATATGTGCCTACCAATCGCATTTATGGAAAGTCCAGATTTCAATAGTAGTGAAGCTCTTACATTTTTTCAATTTGAAAGTTAGAATTTTTTCCCTGAGTGCCCGTAGCAGGAGTCATTGAGTGTACAAATATTTATTTGAGCATTTTTGTACCTAAGAATGACAGTGTGTGTGGGAATAAAGACAAGCTTTCTGATAAACCTTGCAACACTTTGGATAGAGTAGCTCTTTTATTTATGCATTCAATGTTTTTAATTATTTGTTAATTATTCTCAATTATTTTGCAATTATTTTCCAGTAATTGAATTAATGAGATTATTAACCTAGATAGATTAAATACATAAGTATGACCACTTCGAGTGTAACACGTATTCACTTAGTAATCCCAACAACGTTATTTCTTGGTACACCAAGTAGCGTAGCATTTGTTTGCTCAATAGTGGATACATGGGTTCAGGACATGTATAGAAAGTGGGAATGGATGCTTATGTTAGGATTAGTTGAATGATTAGTTAATTAGTCATTTAGATTAGTTAATTAAACTCCTTTTTATCTACATTTTAAGCACCCACAATATAAAATACAAAATGATAAAAATCGAATGCCTTAATTACTCTTAACCGTACCAATGAATGTAACAAGTGTAATTGGGAGGACAAAAATTGACTTTAAGGTTAGATTCACTTCCTAAAGGGCTAGTGCACTGGAAATGATAAATTCCATGAAATTTGACTGGATCGTGTGTGAATGCTTATGATTCGTATGGTTGGGTGTAGGGGTACCTCGTTGCTCATCAGTAATGAACTTTTAAAATTTTTAAGTTGTTGTACAAGGTTGAATGAGAAAGCAAAAAAAAAAAGGACCAATAAATTTATTTATTGAATAAAACAATTTTAGATATCACTGAGGAAATCTCAAACCTCAGAGCTGAGAATAAAGAACTAACCAAGTCATGTAAGCAAATAAAAGAAGAGCTTGCAAATGTAAAGCTTGTGAATGAAAGGATGGTTAAAGGGAAGGAGTCCCTTTGAATGGTTCTTGAACAAGGAAGAGGTCCACAAAATAAACGTGAACTAGGATGTTGTTCCCAAGAAGAAGAACCTACACAACGTCCATCCCAATAAAAGGACTCTCAAATATTTAAGTGACAATAGGCACTACATCCCAATTAGAAGTAGCTCCAATCCAACTAAAAGCACCTCGAAGGTTTGATCATTTTAATCACTTTTAATACAATAGGAAAATTAGATATTATTACTGTAATAGATTTGGGCATAAGCAATGGAACTACAATCTAAAATATTATCACATGAGCACTTGGTCATATAATAGGACTCCTTGGTCTTATCCAAATGTGCCTAGAAAGGATTTTTTCTAGGGTAAAAAGGATATACAAAAAATCATAGGAAAGTCAAGAAAGTTTGGAGAATCAAAAGGAAAGAAGATGAGAATGAGAAGACTCTCACCAACAATTTCATGAAAGGGAGACAAGCCTTAGAAATTAATGAAGTTTGTGTGAGATGAGAAACCTCAAAAGGGGGATCTCATTCTCAAGCTTACTAGGCATCTTGAACTTCATTAGCAAGTAAGGTGATATTAAGTATAGTTATAATCATTATACCTTGACTTGATTAGAATATATTAGCTTATGATTGAATGGAAGCTATTGGAAATCATTGGAAATCCAAAAGAAATTCCCACTTAATCTTGCAAGATTGTCGAACTATAATATGTTGATTTCTTATGTTGTTTTTAAAGTTTTTATTGATAAATCATATTCTAGAATCTTATATAGAATGTATTGGCTTCAAATGGTTTAAAACTCATGGTTCAAAAGCTCTTTGTTGAACAATTATAACTTTTTAAACCTATATGTATTATGCTCCAAACTCTTAATTAAGCTATGACATTGTTGCTTCCTTATGATATCTTACAGTTTGGTCTGGAATATAGCTACTTTGCAAAATGAAGTCCTTAAGCATATGAATTATTTGTTATCTTTATGAGAGGTCTTTCTTTCAAACTTGATCTTGGTATGGCACTCTAGATTTTTTGGGACATCTCCTAGCTCTTTTGTATTTCTCAATGAATGTATGGTGTTCATGTATGTTTTCTTATGTTGATTTTTTTATGATTTCAAGGTGTTATGCCATGTTTTGGGATGTTTTAGACTTATTTTGACAAGTCTATAAGTTGTCAGGGGCTATGATGACTTGTTTGAAAGTGTCAAGAGGTTCCTAATCTCAAAACTAGCATCTTTATTTTTGGCCCTGGCAAGATAAACATCTACTCTAACAATTAGAAATCTCACCTACATTTGAGATGTCTCATTTTAACAGAAGACATCTCTCTCTTGAAGTAGACTTCTACTTTGATATCTATGCTCTTGGGCAAGACATATACAATTTCTTTTGAGTCATCTCATATGGATTTTAATGGACGTTTTAGCAAATAGATGCATTACGAAAGTTTTATATTATAGTGGCTTCCCTCAAAAAGGGATTTCTTGTTAATTATCCAGGAGGAAATTGCCTACAATAAAAATTAAAAATATTTTCATCTTCTTTGTTGAAAGGATTCACTAATGGGAGACCTTAGTCTCCACACTTGATCTTAATATTGATTTGCAAACATAGTACTTTGATGAGAAAAGAACAAGTTGATTCAAAAATGGGGCCCAAAGGAAGTATTTGAATATGCACATATGCAAGGGAACCCTATACCTAATCCAAGAGGCCACCATTGTAGGGGAAGTCTCTTGAGGCTTTTACCAAAAGGTACTGAAGTAGCAAAACTTCATATTTCAACTCACCCTTAGCTAAAAATGAGCAAGGTAAAGCATATTCATCTTGTAATGTTGTAAAAAAAGGACATTTATTAACTTCTTATCTAAAGATGAACTTTTATGGTGAAAGCTCCTAATGTTTATATGTTATATAAACTTACCTGTGAGCTCTATTTATTGTCTGACCTTTTGTATTTTGAGAATATATCTTTTTAAGTACCCAAGGCCCTTATTGCAAATATGAATTGAGATGTACTAAAATAGGTGTTGTACTAGAATAGGTGTTCATGATCTCATTTGATAACATATGAGGTATATCCATATTCTATTTTTCTTGCCTTTAACATGATTATCATATATTAGTTTATGAATCTTCTTTTAGATAAAAAGTTGATTGGTTGTTTTTTATCTTTGATATATTCAGCATGATTAGATGTGTTGCTTTATCTTAAAATTTGAATATGCATGTTTCAAACTCTCTTGCCATGAACTTGCTATCAAATTGTTAATCTTTTCAAAAGAATGTTGGATGATTCTAGAATCATGGTAGATAGTTACTACGAGGCTCGGATCAATTGTGCTTCTTGTTGAAAATAGATGAAGGAGTTCTCTTGATAAAAACTAGTTTTACTTCATCAGCCCTATGAAATTAATGAGATGTGTACTCTTCAACTAGTTCTCTTGCAAAATGGTTTATGTCATGCACATTTTTATCATGAAACATTTTTGCAAGTGTTTAGATACTTTTGGGTGTTGTCCATATAAGGGGAGAGAGTTATGTGATAATGGTTATGCTCATTATGAAATGGATCTCCATAACTATATGTTTTTGTTCTAAAATGATATATCTTTAAGATACAAGTTTATATGCATCATCATTTTTAGTCACGTCCAAAAGGGGAAGAAGTAGCTTATGTATTATGATATTGTGATAAAGACTAATCCATTTTCTTAAGTTTTTGACATTAACAAAAAGGGGGAGATTGTTGACCTTCTAGTATGTCAAAATGTTAAGGAAAATGGAGTATAAGGATGTTTGTCTGAGTGTTGTGTTTACAAGAGTAAGAGCAAAGGACTCAAGGACTGACAAGCAAATTTAGGATCATAAGGACTTAAGGGAGCATGGACGAATATGAAGAATTTAAGAAAAATATGTTTATTTTTGTTGAGGATGATTCTTGAATTTTTTGGCATGTTTCAAAGTGTTTCTAGCTCATTTTGATGAGTCTATGAGGTTATAAGATCTATGGGGACTTGTTTGGAGGCATCCATAGGATCCCAAGATCAAAATGAGCAGTTTCATATTTGGCCCCTGCAAAAGATACGTCTTTCCAAAGACGTCTTCCAAAAATAGTAGACGTCTTGCCAAAATTGAAGAAGACCCAGAAAGACATCTCTTAGAAATAGTATACATCTCACCCATAAAGAAGACATCTTTCTAGAATGAAGGCTTGATGTAGAAAGACGTCTCAATCTCAAAGAAGACATCTCCAATGATCATTAGATAGCCATTGCATGAATTCCAAAGTGATTTTAGAAACATATTGGCTATAAGAAGACTTCACTTTCATTAGGAAAAGAGCAAGCATGGTGTACTATCAATTGTATTCATTTGGCAATCATTGTAATCATTGTTGTTCCTCATTGTATAATCTTTTGTCTATTGTAATTGGTCAAAGTGAGATGTGCCTTAATGTACAAGGATCAACAAACTTAGTTGCATTCATTCCTTGTGATTTTAGTTCTCTTTTATTGCCTTGCAAGGTTGATGTGCTTCTCACAAGAAGGCATCTTGCTTGAGCTTGTTGGGATCATGTGGGATTGGGTGTTGGTGTTACATCACAACACTTCGAAGTAGAGCTCACAACACTTCAAAGTAGAGCTCAAGTTGTAAAGATAGTGGGATCCTTAAAACCATATTCTAAGCTTGTTGAGACATTGTAGGGCTAAGTTGATTTATAGTGTTGAATCACTTCGGAGCAGAGCTTAGAGCTTGTACAGGATGCGGTACCCTTCAAAGTACATTTTGGAGGGAACAAATTCCAAAGGTGTCCTTGCAAACTACCTTATGAGTGTGGACTACCCAAGTTAGGAAAGCACATTAAAATTGGTGTATGATTTGTGTCAATGATTTTTTATTTTAAGGAACTTATTCACACACACCCTTCCCACCACCCCGCACCCCCCTCCCCTCCCCCACACCCACCCCCCCCCCCCTCTTGAAACAAGCATTCATTAGTTAAGAGAATAAATTTCTAGAGACAATATAGATATGAGACACTTGGCCTGAGAGAATAGAACCCTATTAATGAAATAAGTATATGTAATAAGGAAAAAATCAACTATTAAAATTAGTGCATGCAAAAATGAGGCCAAAAACATGAAAGGCTTAAGGAGCACTTCATATAGCAAGTGGGCATGTATAAAAAATTCAATAAAAAAGAGATCTAGATGTCCAAAGCTAAGATTAGTTCTATCACACAATAACTACCTAATTAGCTACTCATCTTCAATAATCTTTTCCTAGTCCACCAAGTTGAGATAAAAAACAAAGACATGTAAATTGAGGATCTAATAGAGTACAAGGGATTAGCAAATCTACGTTATGCTAACTTAGCCATGTTGATAGTAAGTAAACCAAGAATAAAATTAGAGCAGTAACTAGCTAGCATGTATTCCTATATGAAAAAGAGATTGCAAATAAAAAAGGATTCACAATAAAAAATTCACATTGCAAACTCTAAGCTTTGAGTAGTCAAAGAAGGTTACCAAGATTAAAAAGATGTAGCCACAAACTTATCTAGAAGAATGATAAACTATCAAAAGTTATAGAACATGGCCAAGGCTTTTGAAGTAGAATGAACACAATTTGCAACATGATATGTTAAGGCTTCAAATGTTTCCTCAATGGTCATGTCCTTATGACATATTAACACCAAAGACCATCACCAAGGTGGTGTGGACTATGCATGATCCCAGGATTGAAGAAGAGAAGTTGAGAGAACTACTAAATAAATATCAATCAAAAAGCTAGATAACAAAGAGAAGAAGCTAAAAGAGGAACCACCACCACTAGGGACTTGAGAGACTACGTCAAGCATCAATTTTGCTTTGGTTTTTTTTTTTGTTTTTTGTCATAAAATTTTGTCATGTATCAATCATGCTCTACATAATAATTTTGTAATACCACTCAAACAAAGATGTGACATTCATAGTCAGTAGTTAGTCATATCATGTTATTGAATTTATATAACCCAACAAGTTTGTAATGACTCTATTCTCCTTTTGTTTGAACTTGAAAATGTGTTTTCAGTAAGTTGTTGGGGTATGATAAAAAATTTAATGTAAAGAAATATGATATCATAGATGCAATATTTTAGCTCAATATACGATGTTGTAGGCTATGGTCATGCCTATAAATACAAGGCCACTCTTGTGTCAAAAGAATATATTTTTGCCAACCCTTAGTGAAATTCTTAGAGTTTGTTTTCAAGAACTTTAAGTTAGTTGTGAGTGTCCATAATGTCATAAATTATAATTTCATGACATCTTTATTTAAGTGAATTATTATTGGACACAATTCATGAGTAATAATAAAGATCAAGATTGTTCTTCATTATTATAGAATTACACATAGAATAGATTTACATTTCAATGTCATTTACTTTTACTTTTTCATTTACAATTCCTAAGTCATTTACTATTACCATATTCATTAATATGAGTGGAATAAGTACAACTAGTTTTAAGCATAAACTATAATTGTTTGGTAATCTAGTAGTGACTTTACTTGGTTTTTTTAGTTGTAAAGATACTTGGTAATCTCAGTAACAATTACATTAGCCCAAGATGTGTACAACAAGCTAAGTCTAGATACTTATCATCAATAGGCTAAAATAGCTTTATGTTTCCATTGTTTCTAGTTAATAGAATTTGTAATCATTTTCACTATATTTACTATTTGCATACTTAGAGTCAAAACAACAATAACTAATCATATACCTTTCTAAGAACTAAATGATACATTTTGTACTTTGCTAACTCTAATGAGAAGATAACGATTGAAAACCTATCTTTAACTCACTAGTATAGTTACATTGTCTATACATAGATTACAATCTGGTCACGCGCGAACACTTGTGACCAATATGGTTGAGTGTTGGAATTTTCTACCACTCATCACTTTATCATAAAAATCTCAAATATGGATGAGGATAGTAAGTACATATTATTTCCCAATGTCCTTAAACCTTAAGTTCAATGTGAAGGCAAAACTTGTAAAATCATAGGATTCAAAGAGAGCATCCAAGTTACTAACAATTTGACTAATTATAGGATGGAAAAGAAAGATAAGGTGGAGTAAAATAGCCACTTGATAGAAAGAAAGAAAGTAATAAGTCTTGGAGAGGGGATGGATAGGTAAATTTTGAAGGATTTAGAGGCTCATATGATGATCCACCTTTGGGTAGACAAACCACTTCCTTAGGGTATGGAAAATGTTAAACTTTTCAAAAGAAAAATGAGTCATGAAACAAATGGTAAAATCTGGATGATTCTCTTAATATCCTCAAAATCATCAAGGTTTAAAATGCTACATCTATGGTAAAATTCATTATGTTTAAGAATTTTCTTAGAATATTCGCTTTGAAAGTGAGAAACGTAGGTTGAATGCAAATGAGCATCAGCTTTATGCTCTATTGATGGCCTCCAATGGGATGACCAAGAGCAAGAGATGAGACTTTTTGATTCCATGCAATAGGTACATGAGGTCCTGATCACCTTAACACAAGGTACATAATCTAGTGTTCAAACAAGGCAACAAGTACCAAGAGGATCAGAATGTGGTTGACTTAGTACTATTGCTTCCTTCATGAATTGATTCCTATTAGAGAGAGAGAAAAAGTGCATGTGTGTGTGGATGAAGAGAGAGAGAAAGAGAGAGAGAGAGACAATATAGTGGAATGACTCTGAGTAAGGAGTACATGTTCTTTATGGTAACTTTGAGCAGGTAGTATATGTTCTTGACTATGTCTTCGAGTAAGAACAAGAAGATTGTGAGTGTAACTTCGAGCAAGGAGTACAAGATTGTAACTATGAATTTGAGTAGGAAGCACAGGATTGAGACAAAGTCTTCGAGTAGGAAGCACAAGATTTTGATTATGACTCTAAGTAAGGAGCACAACATAATAACTCTGAGTAGGAAGTTAATGAATCGTGTTTTCCATAAGCTCTAATATTGGAGTGGCCATGGTATCAGGTACACAATATCAAGTATGTGATATCATGGCCCAAGATGCAATATCGAGCATGCGATATTGCGAGGTACTCTTAGGCCTATAAATACAACCCTTGGGCACATGATTCAGGAGTATTTTTTGAAGTTAAGTAGCGAAATTCTTGTAGTTTGTTCATTTGAGAGTTAGAATATTTTCCAAGTGCCCACAACAAGAGGTCTAAGTGTAATCGGGTCTTTATTCAAGCATTGATGTACCTGAACACACCATTGTGTTGGCAATAAAGACGAGATCTTTGATTGATCCTTGCAGCACTTGAGACTTTCTTTCTTTATGCATTCATATATCATGATTTCATGTAGTTCACATTTAATGTTATTCATTCAGCATTTAATTTTGATTAATTAGAAAATAATTAAAATAAACAAGCATGACCCCTTCGAACATACATGTGACACTTGGTAGCTCAGAAATGGTTAGCGTTTAACAACCCAGCAATGTTTACATGAAGTTCAAGATGTGTTCGAGAGGTGGGGATGGTTACTTGTGTTAGGTTAAATTAGACAATAGTTCACTTAGCATTTAATTACTCTCACTCTCATTATTTTTTTTAGGTGATTAAATTGATAAAACATAAAATGATAAAATCTTNTTTAATTTTGATTAATTAGAAAATAATTAAAATAAACAAGCATGACCCCTTCGAACATACATGTGACACTTGGTAGCTCAGAAATGGTTAGCGTTTAACAACCCAGCAATGTTTACATGAAGTTCAAGATGTGTTCGAGAGGTGGGGATGGTTACTTGTGTTAGGTTAAATTAGACTATAGTTCACTTAGCATTTAATTACTCTCACTCTCATTATTTTTTTAGGTGATTAAATTGATAAAACATAAAATGATAAAATCTTATGCCTCAGTCACACTTAACCATACACTTGCATTTCACAAGTGATGCTAGGAAGACAACGAACGGACAACACGAACTCACCATTTAGCTCTAGCACACTTGGTAATTAAAGTCTATAAAATTTAACCAAATCACACGTGAACGCTTGTGATTCGTATGGTTGGACATAGGGGTACCTCACCATTCATCATTGGCACCATTACCAAGGAATTTAGTTCTACGTGTGTTATCTAGACTTAGTGAAACTTCATAACTTTGTTGTTCAAACCCTAAGAGTCAAATATTATAAAAACAAAAATTATTATTACAACTAAATTAAATCTTAATCACACACTACATATAGATTCATTAATATGAAATATCTTCTTTTCACAGGAGTCTATCTCCGCCTAGGGAAAACCAAGTGCCTCAACAATACCGGGTGGTATATGCTCATCCTGATGAGTATGTACTAGACTTCACCTTCATCTTACATTAAGATGAAATGCTATGGTGGTGCAACATGGAAGGAAACATAATGTTGCCATTGGATCAATCTGTTACAGTTATGCTCTAGCTAATGCTTACACGACATCGACTTTAACATCTTCACAAGGAGTATGAGATGTGAGATCCTGATTCAAGGGATTATCATCCCACTGAAGCACAAAGGTTAAGGGATCATTAGTTGGAGCACCAACATGAGCTTTTCACGGACAAGGGGTTGAACACTTTTCCAACTCTACTTGGCCCATTGGATGGAGGCGAACACTTCTCTAGGGGCTTTTCCTTTAGTGAAATTCCTCTCTTTGACTTTGGTCAAAGGGCCCTCAACCAAAACATGCAATCCACAATTCATAATATGGGTTCTAGTAAGAACAAATCTAATGAAAATAATGGATCTGGAGGAGCAAGTCATGATAAGGGGGAAAATGGAGATCATGATCATGATCATGATTGCAATCATCAGAGAGAATGTGGTAGCCATCAGCACAATGCAAGTCCTGCTTCCTCTTCCCCTTCATTATCTTCTTCTTTTTCATTTAGCTTAGATCATGGTCATAGAGGGCATGACTATGATGGAGTTAACTAATGGGACCAAAACAACAAAAGGGACCATCAAGACAGTCTTGATCAAAGGCATGGGTAATTTAGAGAGACCCACTGCCATGAAAGAAGGGTTAGTAAAGAACATCATAGGCACCATCACTATGGCCTTGATGAACCTCTACTTGACACTCGAAGCATGTTAAACATTGTAGATGTCATGAGGATTCCAACAAGGCATGTAAAGGATAGTAGAATGAAGAGGCTGGACATGAACAACATCCCTCGATTTGAGGGAGGCTATGACACTGATCTGCAAAATCATCTCCAAGCCTTCTAGGATGCATGTGCCTTGTAGAATATTGAGAATGATTGGCAGAAGTTAAAATTATTTCCAAGGACACTCATTAAGGAAGCAGAAAATTATTTCCAGTCCTTGGAGCTAGAACCAATCCAACAGTGGAGTACAGTGTTAGAATTATTTAATGACAAATATCAAACATACTCCCAAGTGTCCAATCTAAGGAAGCAGATCCAAGGGTGGAAACAAGGAAACCATGAGCCCTTGGATGCCACCATTAGCCGATACTACTCTCTGTTGCATAAGTGTCCCAGCCATGGATACTCTTAGCTTAATCA
Source organism: Gnetum montanum (assembly GCA_015680685.1). NCBI lineage: Eukaryota > Viridiplantae > Streptophyta > Gnetopsida > Gnetales > Gnetaceae > Gnetum > Gnetum montanum. The sequence continues at coordinate 1,125,748 of MNCI01025357.1, forward strand.
ACTCTAACATATCATAGACAAGTTACAATCTAAAAAAAGAAAACCCCTTGGCGTCTATGCTCAAGGGAGATTGAAAAAGTTAAGAACCTATCAAATCCAAACGCTAATTAAGTAGGTAGCCAGGGAGGAGGAACAATTGAGAAAGCAAGAAAGTGCTGAGGAATACAACAAGGATCCTTCTATCTGCAAAAGGGGGGTTTGATTTTGTGATAGTGAGGATGAGTTAACCAAAGATGAGGTGGCAAATCAGAAAACCTTACCACTCTAGAAATTATAATTCAAAATTACAACTAAGGTTGACCAATTATGGGACTTCATGGACAATAAGTTTCAAGCTATCTTAAAAATTGTTGAAGAGTCCAACGAGCAAAGTGGCAAGCATGAGCGCCGAAGATGTAAGGAAGCTGAACGTGCCATATCCAAGGGTAAAGGTAAGATGGTTGTGATAGAGATGGTTGTGGATAGTGAATCAGATGATGATGGCAAGTGTGATGTCTACTAGTATGAACAGCCCAAGGGATGTTATCCAATTATGTCACACTTGCAAAAAACCTAGGGTGTATGCCTTACATTCACAACTTGCACAAAGGAAAACATCCAAAAGATTGCCTTATCCACAAGGAAACTCTCAACAATTCCACCAACCATAGTAGTATTATCCAAGTGGAACTCCATCACAACCCTATGAATTGTACTAACAGTGGCAGCAACCACAATCGTGGGCATTAGCACCTCCAAGATAGTAGTACTCCTACTGGCAACTAGATCCCTATGGTTATTATGTTCAACAACCTTCATCTCCACAAGACTCTTTTGGTTATGTTGTTTCTTACCAACCTCACCACTACCCTCCTGAAGTGTACCAACCGTCATATGCAAGGATGGATACCATCTACTATCCTCATGGTCCTTCTATTCCTACACCTACTCCTCCACTCCTACACAGCTACCACCTACTCCATCCATGCAGGGTGAATTTCCTACCCAACCATATCAAAGAAATGCTATGAGAGCAATTAATCTACAATCAGTTAACCAACCAAGTAGGTTGGAACCATGATCAAAGGAAAGACCCTTCTTCCAACCTTGTAGTTCACCAAAGACCTTAGATACATCAATGGTTGGTAGCCTTGCTCCTCCACCTTTCTTTGCTTCACCTTTATCTGAGCCCCCTTCAAACCAAAATCCCTCTCGAATCCGTACTGTAATTTTGACCCATGCTATATCTGATTGGATTCAAGTTGGTACCTTACCCAAGAAGTTAGCTGATCCTAGGAGTCCCTTAGTATATTTGCAAATTACTAGGAATGAGCCTTGTAAAGCTCTTCTTGACTCTAGTTCCAGTGTTAATTTAATCTTGCATGAGATGTACACTATGTGGAACCTTCCTCCCTTGAAGAAGAGCAACATCAAGTTGGAGCTGGCAGACCAGTCCATTACTATTCCATTAGAACTGGTAGAAGACATCATGACGACCATTTTTGGGTGGTCATATCCTACTGACTTCCCAATTATTATGGAAAGTAATCAAGGTGAAGAACTACAAAGGGGACTTCCCAATTATTATGGAAAGGACATGGTTAAGCATTGTTGATACCAAAATGAGCATTAGAGATCTTTCCTTAGAGATATCTAAAGAAAATGAATTTGGAAAGATTGAGAAGAAGAGGGTTCCATGTATTACATATAGTGATTCAGGGTGCCATTGTGTGTAGAAGCTATGGTCAGCAAAGCAAATATTTATCTCTGCATGCAAATAGTGTGCACTGGAAGCTAAAATCCAAAGATGTCTATATGCGATAGCCATAAAACAAGAACGCACCCAATGGCTAATAGTTGATTCTAGCAATAGTACATTGTGCATGGAACCTATTGAGGGCCTAACATGTGAATATGTTGCAAGTATGAATGAACTCGATTAAGTTCATCACCAACTCTCCGAGGGAATAAATGATGATATCAATTGGAGAGAGTTGGAAATTCCTGACAATTTCAAACAAGAACCCCTTGAATTAAAGATACAACCGATTGGAATGGAGTACATGTTCTTAAAAAATGGAAAGCTGATCATTATTAATGCCAAACTTATTGTAGGACAAAAGAAGATGTTGATGAATGTTGTGGAAAAATGGTTAGCAACCATTGCTTGGTCATATTCCAAGCTCACAGGAATAGATCCAAGAATATGCCAGCACCGGATATACACTAATCCCACCATTAAGTCGAAATGACAGCCGCAGTGGTGTTTGAATCCCAAATTAAAGTAGATTATCAAAGAGGAGATCAAGAAACTCCTCAAGGTAGGATTCATCTACCCTATTGCAGATAGTAAGTGGGTTAGCCCACTCATGATCGTGCCTAAGAAAGAAGACAAATGGAAGGTGTGCATCGAATTTCGACTGCTTAATATGGCAACTTTCAAAGATCATTTTCCATTGCCCTTTGTTGACCAAGTGTTGAACACCATTTTTGGGCACAACTACTACAACTTTTTGGATGGTTATAGTGGCTATAACCAAATCCAAATCGCACCAAAGGACTAGGTGAAGATGATTTTCATAAGTCCTTAGGGGACTTTTTCTTACCATTAGATGTAATGCCCCAGCTACATTTCAATGATTAGTCCTTAGCATTTTTCAACAAAAAAATGGTAGTAGGGTAGAAGTCTTTATGGATAAATTTTCTACCTACAAAGCTATGTTTGAGCAAGCCCTAGACTCTCTTAAGTAGGTGTTGAGGAGATATGTCGAAACAAACCTCTAACTTAATTGGCAAAAGAGCCATCTTAAGGTCCAAGAAGGCATAGTCTTGGGGCATCGTATCTCAAAAGTAAGAATCGAGGTGAACCCTGAAAAGATAAGGGTCATCCAAAGAATAACCCATCAATTGAAAACAGTTAAAGAAGTGTGGTCATTCCTTAGTCATACTGGTTACTACTGACGATTCATCGAGAATTTTTCCAAAATTGCCAAGCTGTTGGTTGAATTAACAAAGAAAGATGCACCATTTGTTTGGAGCCCTACATGTGAAACAACATTTCAACAACTAAAGTAGAAGGTTATTGAGACCCTAATTCTACAAGCACCTGATTAGTCTAGGCCATTTCATGTGATGACTGGGGTAGTGCATACGTAGCTGGATAATCAAAAACTTCCATATTACATTCACTGTGCAAGTTAGAGTATCACAGGTGCACAGTTGAACTACACAACTATGGAAAAAGAGTTGATGAAAGTGGTGTTTACCTTGGAAAATTTTAGGCACTATGTTCTTAGTTATAAAGTGTTTGTGCACACAGATCATAGCACCATCCAATTTTTAATGAATAAACCAACGATGAGCCCCCATGTCATATGGTGGCTCATGATTTTTCAAGAGTTCGATCTCACAATGGTAGATCGAAAGGGTGTGAAAAATGTGGTTGTCGACCACTTATCATGGCTAAGATGGGATGACAAGGAAAAAGAGAGCCCCTAATGTGATCAATTTCTTGATGAATATCTTCTTGTAGGGGCTATTAATGCACAAATGCCCAATGAACCAAGATGGTATGACACCATTCTTACTTATCTACTCAAGCAAGAACTACCGCAAGGGTTGGACACTTGAAAGAAACAACAGTTTCTTCACCAGGTTAAGCATTTCATGGAAATCAACAAGAACCTTTACCAAGTATGTCCTAATGGCGTAGTACACTGGTGTGTCCCTGGCATGAATCAATTGCACATTCTCCAAGATGCTCATGAAGTCCCTTGTGGATGCCATTATGTTGGAAGATGCACGGCCATAAGAATCCTTATGGCAGGATATTACTGGCCAACAATCTTAAGGGATGCACACCAATTTGTCTGTGCTTGTGATTGTTGTTAGAGGGATGGTGGAATAATAGCTTGAATGGAGGGGCCACAGCAATGGATTCAACCTCTCAAGCCATTCGATATTTGGGGCATTGACTTTATGGGTCCCATTACACCTTTGTTAAATGGAAAGCTGTATATAATAGTCGCAATTCACTATTGCACTAAGTGGGTAGAAGTAGTAGCCATCATCAACTATACATCCACTACTGATGCTTGATTTGTACAATAGAATATCATAAATAGGTTTGGTGTGCCTTATGTGTTAATCTCTAACAATGGAACTCATTTCATAGGTGCCACTTTCCAAAAACTTATGTAGTGCTTAGGGGTTGAGCACAAACTCACAATACCTTATCACCCTCAAGCCAATGGCCAAGTTGAAGTCACTAATAAGGAGATTATGAAAATTCTAATGTGCACTATTAGCAAGTACCAAAGGGACTAGAGCACCAAATTAAATGATGCCCTCTAGGCCTATCACTCCACATGGAATCTTTCCATAGGTTATTCTCCCTATGAGCTCATGCATGGAAAACTACCAATAATGCCCATCCAATCCAAGCTCCATACACTCTCTACAACCTATGACCTTGACATGGATCTAAGTCTAGCATAAAAGGAAAGATTAATGAACCTCAACTTGCTAGATGAAAGTTTTTTAATGGCCCTAGCATCCAATGAAATGCATAAGGCATTCAACAAGAAATGTCATAACCTCAAAATATGGAAAGTTAAGTTTCAACTAAGAGATAAGGTTCTCTACTGGAATCCTACACACGTACCTCAACAAACCAAATTTCAAATGTTGTGGGAAGGACCTTACATTATCAAAGAGACTTTTCCATCTAGGGCCATGATTATATATAAACCTGATAGCCCAAACAAGAAGCAATTAGTCAACATCCAACAATTGAAACCTTTCCATGAACCCAAGCTAACCAACTCAAAAAACACCTCGCCAGATGGACAACCATGCTCAATCTTTCAGATCTCCCCCTTCCAACTTAGTCATCAGGGAGATGGCCATCCATACTAACACTTTACATGGTGCCTTAGTCTTTTGACTTTTTTTGTTTTACACGTTTTTGGTTCTACAACTTTTTGGTTTCATATTCTTTGTGTTACATCTTTTTGTTTTTTAGGTTATTGATCTTTTTTAAGTTTTTGTATTACACCCTGATTAGTATATTTAATATTTCTTGAATATCTTTTACTTTCTTTTATATTTTCTTGTGTTTGGTGTAATTCTCTACTCTATTTGCTAATAAAATGCCAGGTACAATGGTAATGTGCTACTCAATGATGGTTTGTATCATTTGTGATTTGATTGTTGATGTTTGGTTCCTAACTTTGAATGTCGTCACTAACAACTAGGACATGGTTTCTTTTCATGTAATAGGCAATGAATCCACATCATTCACCCATCCACACACTCTATGGTTTTTCTTGTTTTGGAAATGTGTAGTCCCTTTTTCATTAATACAACCTTAATAAATTTGTGACTTGTGTAGTTTTCAAAATTGGGAAGGAATCAAAGGTTTGGACAAGGTGTGCCTTCAAAGGGATGTGGTATTCTTCGTGCTTTTCCATTTTCCTATGTGCGAGGATGTTCTCGTGAACTTCTCACTATTCTATGTCATTCCACAACAAGAAGTCGAATAAGTCCTTGCATGGTGTGGTCCTCATAAAAAAAAGAGATGAGGATTCAAAGCACATCCCTTAGTCAAAATAAATATGAAAATGCATGGGTCTTTGCATAGTTTGGTTCCCATTCAAAAAAATGGAAATTGAAAGCACACCCCTTAGACCAAATAAAAGGGCTACAAGCACTGGTTATGGCACTTGTCTTGTCTCCTTTAACTAATGCCCTTTCTCACTTCCTACTTCTTCTCCAATTTGGAATAGTGGTTGTTTTGTGGGAGCATTCTTGTGTCTCAGGGAATGGATAGTCTTAGAATGTTGATGCAAAGTCATTGAAAATGGTTGGTTTTGGTTTAGACTGAGGATGGATCCTACTGAGTCATTTAATTACAAACTCCACAAGGGACTTCATGTGACCATAATTAGGAACTCCATTCCATTCTCTCTCTCATCCATCTATGCTCTTCATGCCTCACCTCACTGTTGGCTTCATGTTTTAATTCAATGTTCTGGTTTGATGTGTTGGGTTTCTTGGTTAGTTACTTCTAGGTTTTTGTACTTAACCTTCCATAACCATTAATCATCCATAGTGCCCACAAACTCCTTGGTTTGAAGTTATGCAAGGGCATAAAAGGCCTATGCCTGCTTTGGGGAGGACCCACTCACATATCTTTTGGTTTGGTTAAGTTAAGTTCTTTAACCTTAGACATTTTTACAATTGAATTCTTTTTATTTACACATCAATGCCATCCAATTATGCACACCTTCATAACTATTTTTAGTGAATTATTTCTTTTTATTATTGTGAATTTCTATACCCTCTTTTCAGTATTCCTTGTGTTAAGCTTTTTTTGAATTTTATGGACAACTTCTCTTACTTAACCTATTTGTCAGTCTTCCCACTAACATTATTAAGCAATCAATCTACTACAATCACAACTTAGCTAGATAAAATCACTGACAAGACAAGGTATTCAACCATTATGTGTTACACTTTATATGCTAATCCTTGATTTTGTTGTGATTATAGTGGGAGCATGGACTAGAAGTGGGACTGTCTTCACCAAGGAGGATGCAACAATATCACTCATGGGAGATTGTTCATGACTGCTAGATCTCTATGACCTCTCCCTCAGTCTTTTATTGCCAAGAGGGGTTCGATGTCATTGGATCCAAAGGTGTTGTTTCTTGTTGTCATGAACACCCAATTTTGTATACAATTGTAATGATGTATGCTCGGGCACTTCTATATTTGTTTGTTTCCTCTGTGTTACTCTGCATGTCAGTCAAACATTCCATACCTCCTACTATATTTTGTAAGGGACTTGTTCCTCTTCTTATGTACTCAAGGATTAGTTTTCATTCAGTTGTGGAGGTATGATGAATCGTGTTTTACATAAGCTCCAATATCGGAGTGGTTGAGTACACAATATCATGGTCCAAGATGTGATATTGAGCATGTGCTATCACGAGGTACTCCTAGGCCTATAAATACAGCCCTTGGGCACATGATTCAAGAGTAGTTTTTGAAGTCAAGTAGCAAAATTCTTGCAGTTTGTTCATTTAAGAGTTAGAATATTTTCCAAGTGCCCAAAATAGGAGGTCTAAGTGTAATCGAATCTTTATTCAAGCATTGATGTACCTAAATACACCATTATGTTGGCAATAAAGACAAGCTCTTTGATTCATCCTTGCAGCACTTAAGGCTTTCTTTCTTTATGCATTTATATATCATGATTTCATATTGTTCACATTTAATGTTATTCATTTAGCAATTAATTTTGATTAGTTAAGCAACTAATTAAAATACACAAGCACAACCCCTTCAAACATATGTGTGACACTTGGTAGCTCAAAAACGGTTAGCGTTTGACAACCCAATAGTGTTTATGTGAAGTTCAAGATGTGTCTGGGAGGTGGGGATGGTTACTTGTGCTAGGTTAAATTAGACAATAGTTCACTTAGCATTTAATTACTCTCACTTTCATTATTGTTTTTAGGTGATCAAATTGATAAAACATAAAATGATAAAAATCTAATGCCTCAATCACACTTAACCATACACTTGCATTTCACAAGTGAGGCTGGGGAGACAACAAATGGACAACACGAACTCATCGTTTAGCTCTAGTGTACTTCGTAATTAAAGTTTGCAGAATTTGACCAGATTGCACGTGAATGCCCATGATTCATATGGTTGGGTGTAGGGGTACCTCGCTGCTCATCAAAAGTACAAGTTTTAAGATGAAGGAATGAGTGCCTTTGGAAGCCTACATATTTGTATTGCTACAAAGTGTAGAAAAATGGTTTGCATTTTAAGCAAGTGTCACTCCAAGTAAAAAGGTTAGTACCATTTACATGAAAAAGAGCAATCCTTTTCTTCCTTAACCTAAGTTGCAGGAGCATCTCTAAACTTCAATCAAAAGTCAAGTTGAGTTTAACATTCATGCTTTACAATGGATTATCCTAGCCATTGAATCTTCTTGTCTATAATTGTCAAATGGATTTTGAGCTATTTAATACCCTTGATGTTCATTATGCTCTTCATATTTGAAGGTGTGTATGAACAAACACTTAAGCTCTAATGATGTTGCTTCTTTCAAGCAAGGAAGATTAAAGGAAAACATGCCTTGTTGGTGGATCAAAGAATGGTTCCCTTTGAAATGGAGGCTGAAGGAGTGTGTAGATCCTTGTAGGTTTCATGCTATCATAACCATCAACAAAGAACTACATGGCCCTGATTTCTTTATGTATTATGTCATAAGAATATGTAGACTTATAGAGGAACTTCAACTTTGATACTTAGGCCACCACCCTTCTTTTCGAAGTGGGGCTTAGGACTAGATACATTAGTGTAGGAATGTGTCTTGGCTCTTTTAGGGGAACGATGTCTCTTGTATGGTTGCTAGTATTTATTGTGTGTGTGTGGGTGTCTCATATTGGTTGTATTACTTATATAATTTCATGAGGCATGCTTGTTGCATTCCTAACCCATTGGCTAACATGTTATATACACCTATGTTCTATGTAGGTGCAATGAATGTTGAAGCGTCGCCTATCTTAAGTCCACTTTAGAGTAGTTTGACTACTTTTGGACTAAAGAGTAGTACCAAATGATGCTTCTCTACAGCAATGCCATTACAATGTTGATACCATTTGTAATTGTAAATTCAACACTGCCTTTACTATTTCATTTATGTGTTAATTTGTTGTACCGTTTTAGCTTTCCTATAGGAAGTGGAATTCTAATCCCAAACGCAAGACAGCCAACACAAGAAGACAACCTACAAGACATGGGACCCAGAGCCCGGAAAATCAAGATCAATGTAAACCGTTGGAAGCTACACAATGGCGGCCCGAACGTGCCGTCGAAAATTCCGGAAAATCAAGATCAATGTAAAGTGTTCGAAGCTACACAATGGCGGCCTGAACGTGCCGTGTATGCAGTGCTATTTTTATACAAGACAAGCCGTGCTGGCGGACTTCCAGAAGGCATACATTTGCAGTTTTCGTTGTCCATTATTGTATTTTATTGTATTTTATTCCATTGCAGTTCCAGACTTTGAGCACACAACGCACGCGACGACGACTACAGCCACTGCGATTTGTTAAATGTCCCCCATCAAATCAACGCGCACCACTGCGATTTGCTTCTACGCTGCCAAACACATCACGCAATTCACCCGCAGTGTCTGTGTCGCTAGTGTGGACCTTATATGTTCACATTCTTTGAATCTGGTCCTTCCGTCCACAACGGCGTCTCCGGGAACGAGCTGACGCTATAAATGGTCGTTAAGTCACCACTGCAGATGCATGTGCAGCGGTAATAGATAGTAGTAGATATATGTGCAGGAGAAGCAGAAGCAGCACAGAAGCAAGTGGCAGAATGAGGAATCCTAGCACTAGTACTAGTACTAATGTAGTCATGTGGCCGAGTGCGGGGATGGGGCATCTTATACCTTTTTGCTCACTTGCCAGGAGCTTAGCGCAGCAAAGCGGCTGCTCCGTCACACTAATTCTGTTGGACGCCTTCTTCCACTGTCCCCGCGCGTGTCTGTATCTGGCTCGCCTGGCCAAACACGCCAACATCCACCTGCTGCGACTTCCCCAAGAGAAGAAACTCAGCACCACCACGCAGGAGGAGGAGGAGGACGACGACCACCATATTAGTGCGGCAGCTAACAACAAAACAAATTGCATCATGGACCAGCTACTGGCCACTTCCATGAGCATGCTTCCGCATGTGCTGCAGATCCTGGATCGCCTGCGGGACTCAGACTGCGTGCTCATAGTCGACATGTTCTGCGTGGCAGCCATGGAGCCCGTGGAGCGCCTGGGGATCCCCTGGTACCTCTTTTTCACATCGCCTGTGGCGTTGCTCTCGCTCATGCTGCTAACTCCGCACATGGACATCAATTCCTGGCTCAGCGACGACGACGTACAACTGCGTCTGCCGGGACTGCCGCCGCTCTTGCGGGAAAATCTACCGGACGGAATGCTGGATCGTCTGAGACTGCCAAAGGTAATGGCGTCCTTCAACGGCATTGCCAACGCACGCGCCATTTTCATCAACACATTTCACGAACTCGACGCGTCAGCACTTGATGCGCTCACCACGGAACACAGCGTGCCGCCTCTGTACGCCATCGGACCACTCTTGGAAAACGAGAGCGAGAGCGAGAGCGAGAGCCACAACAGTGACAACGAGTGCATTCGGTGGCTGGACCGGCAGCCGGCGGGCTCTGTGGTACTCGTTTCATTCGGAAGCGCCGCGGCGCTCGATAAATTGCAGTTGAACGAGATTGGCCAGGGTCTGCGGGAAAGCGGTCAGCGCTTCTTGTGGGTGGTCAGGGAAAAGAGCAGCCACACGGCGTCTCGCTGTGATGCGTATTTCCAAGACCTGGTGAACGACGGAGCGGGGTTTTCGGAGAGCGCGTGCGGGCGAGGAATGATGGTCACGTCGTGGGCGCCGCAAGTGGCGATTCTGCGGCACCGTTCGACAGGCGGATTTGTGACGCACTGTGGGTGGAACTCGGCCATGGAGAGCATCTGCTGCGGCGTACCCATGGTGGCCTGGCCCATGTTCGCGGAGCAGAAGATGAATGCGGTCGTCATGGTTGAACAGTATGGAGTGGCGCTTCGCATGCGCATTGGCAGCGATGATGGATTCGTGAAAAAAGAGGAATTGGCCAGATCGGTGCGGGAATTGATGCAGGGAGACGAAGGTGGCATGGCCAGACGCAGGGTGGCACAGTTGAAATTCAAGGCAGCGCAGGCGGTTGCCCATGGGGGATCCTCCCGCTACGCCCTGGCAGATGCCATCAAAGACTGGCAATTGTGAGAGCCGCCATTCTATTATGTGGTTTCCGATATTCTTGTTTTGCTACGTAGCCTGTAGTATTGCCCTGTGCCTGATGCCAAATATTTGTGGGTTTATAAAAATAGGAACCATGGTAGGACTATGTGGTATTAATTTAGCACCCGGAGCATCAAGCAGGTTTCGGTTCAGTGGGGCATACCTGGTGCATCTACCTAGGTAGGTATAGCGTAGAAGCAAGAAGCACTAAGTACTTAGAATAAATTTCCGCAAAAGCGTTTGGCGATAAGTTCTAGCTTGCTTGGCAAAAAGACAAACCTTTTGAAACCAATATTATGCAGGTAACTTGCAAGGAATTTGCTAAAAGCCTCCAGAGTAAGAAGGAAACCACAGAAGCTGCAATAAAAATTATATACATGAACTTTTAACAAGAGGCTCGACCATGCAGCAAACAATTCCTTTCCATGCAGCAAACAATTCCCTTGCATGTCATAATCTGTTAGATTTGAAAAAGAATAATTACATATCCATGACACCATAACACTTGAAGTGACATACTTCACATTTACAACTATGCACTATACTTTTTAACGCCCACTTATTAAACCATAGCTCCTAAAGTAAGTCTAAGTGGCTGCGGCCTCATCACTTTGCAATGCTTTGGCATGAATATAACACTTTAACTCTAAGTGCTCATTTTACAACAGAAGAGTCTCATAACCTTAAAATTGAAAAACTGAATGCTCTTGCATTAATATGTACCTTAAACTTTATAGTTAATGCAAGGTAAGCTTATCTTTATAATTTTTTTCTCTTTTTAATGATTATATTTAATTAACTACTCTACATACTAGGTTTAATTACAAGTTACATTGAAAATAAAGTTGAATATTTTATTATATTAGATAATCCAATTAAACTATTTGATGAGATATGTATACATGTCATGAATCTAAATAATGTATTAAATAAAAAGGTATATATTTTATGACAGACAAAATAAACTCACTAAAATAATTAGCGATCATAAGCTACATAAAAAATAGATTATACATTTTGCAGATATATTGCATTTTCATCTCAAAGCTTTACAAGTAATAGTATATTGATTTTAAAGTTTTAGCTTTTACTTTGTAAGGAAGTTTCAAGTTATAAACATATTCAAAATAAAAATAGCTTTTTATTTAAAAATTAGGATGCAAGTTGCTTAAAAATTAGAATTGAGAGGTATCTTGATTAACTTTTGAAGATGCCTTTAAAAAATATGTGTTTTCATGGATTGAAAGGACTTGAACAATTTCTTAATGATGAGTCATGAATTGTTAACCGTGATATCGCACCCATGTACGTGATACCACAGCCTATCTTCTCATCTATAAATAAGAGGCAAGCAGATTTGGTAAAGATGTTTTTGAGTTTTTTGGAAGTTTTTTAGTTTTAGTATTAAGGTAGGCACTTTTTGTCAGTTTTCCCTCTCAACCCTTTCTCCCAGTGCATGCCTGCAGTGTGATGATTGTAATTGTACAGCATCCTTATTCGAGTGTGATGTACTTGGACACGCACATGACCGAAAATAAAGATCGAGATTACTTCATCATTGCAGCATCCACTTAGCTTAATTATTTAATTATTATTGTTATTTATTGCTTTCTTAGTTAATATCTCTCTACCCTTATCTTAGTAACACGGAATGAGTACGAATTAATCACGAGCATTTAAGTGTGACTACTTGGTAACCCAGTAGCGTACCTAGGCCATGCGCTTGGTAATCCCAGTGGTTTTTGTGCACAAGGTCCAAGATGTATACAGATGATTAAGGAATGGATGCTCATCGCACTTAGGCTAGTTTAGATTCTCTCTCATCCTCTCTCTTAGCTTAGTTGATATTATTTCCCATCATACCCAAGAGTAGCATTAGTGTAGGAACCCATCATACACCTCACTCTGGACTAAATCATATGTGACAAAACTAATACTAGTCTAGGTGGGAAGATAGCAAACTGTGATCTACGACTAACTATCTAGATACTACAACTAGTCTTTCTGTGGAGTTTGATCGAATCGTGTGTGAAGCGCTCGTATTTGTATGGTTGAGTGTAGGGGTACCTCGCTGCTCATCATTGGCACCATTGTCGGGGATGGTGCTAGTTATCTAGATTAGTCATATCATACAAGGTCACTGTATCGAAATTAACGATATATCTTTTAAGAAGAAATAATTACAAAAAGTCACATACAAATTCACACACAATTTCACAATCATGCCTCCCTTACAAGACTATGATAATGCCACATCTAGTGAGGCAATTCATTGGAGAACTAATAAATTATATGACAATGAAGATTGGAGTAAGCAATCTAAGGTGGGGGTTTCTTATAAACATAAACGAAGGCGGCAACATCCCAACGCACGAAAGCATAACTTATTCGATGACGATGAACCCCTACTGGCCACTGCAAGCCTAACGCAAATACAAGAGGTTGTTTCAATCTCCCGTAGGCATCGTAAAGAGAGCCACCTACCCAGGCTTAATTAAAACAACTTTCCCAATTTATCAGGAGGCTATGACTTGGATCTGTAACAACATTTACAAGCCTTCTACGATGCCTGTGTATGGAACAACATTGATAATGGTTCGCAAAAACTCAAGCTCTTTCCTATGACACTCGTTGGCCAAGCAAAAGTATAGTATAGATTGTTAAAATCAGATTCAATTCGATGTTGGCCAACAATGGTAGAACTCTTTAACAAAAGATATCAAACCTATGCAAGAGTGTCAGCCTTGAGGAAACAAATCCAAGAGTGGAAACAAGCACAACATGAACTCTTGGACATGGCCTTAGAAAGATATTATGCACTGTTAANTCTCAACTTAATAGAGGTCCATAATCACAAAAAGGAGAAATCAACCTATCTTAAGGAGGAAGAACCATCTTTTCCAGTACAACAATCATTAGATGAAATCGAGGCAAAGATCAATAAGATGTTGGAATGGATGCATAAAAAGTGTGGAGAATATATCAATATTATTGGAGATAGAGTTTTGACAACCTGAGAAGCAAGACAAAATATCATTAGACAATCAGAAAGAAGGGATGAAGAAAATAAGAGCTCAACTGCCAATCATACGTATGAATGCAACATTTTCTTGTACAATCACCCCAAGGGCCAATGCCCAGTCTTGTTACATTTATATGAGCACTGGGGAAGCACGTTACACCCAGAGTTTGTACAAAGATACTATGTTCGATCATAGTGGCAACAATCCCAGTTGTGGGGGAAGCCATCCCTAAACTAGGGACACCCTTTGTATCAGCCGAATCCAAATGCTTATCTAGTTCAACATCCTGTTTCCTCAACTAGGTCAACATACTCTATCTTGCCACATTATCATTCTCCTCAATACTATGAGCCCATGTCCTCAACACAACCACCACCTTGTGGACCTTACACTTCTCCTAAATTTCAACATTTTCATCCTTTCCCTCCTCCATATTAGATTCCTTTCTAGCCTCCTTCAAACCAAACTCTACCGAGGATCCATACTATAATGCTTACTCACACTGTGTTTGATTAGATCCATGCAAGAAACCTTCCCAGGAAATTAGTTGATCCTAGAAGTCCTCTAATTTATTTGTAGATTGCTAGGAACAAACCATGCAAGGCTCTTCTAGATTTAGGTTCTGATGTTAATTTGATTTTTCATGATATGTACACTACCTGGAACTTGCCTCCTCTTAAGAAGAGCAACATCAGATTAGAATTAGCAGACTAGTCCATCACTATCCCATTAGGACTAGTAAAAGACATTGTGACCACTATCTGTGGGTGGTCTTATCCTGCCAACTTCCTAGTAATCAAAGTGAATAATTGTAAAGGGGATTTTCTAATTATCATGGGAAGAGCATGGCTGAGCACCGTAGATGCAAGAATGGGCATCAAAGATCTTTCCCTGGGAAGCTCTAAAGAAAATGCATTTGGAAAGATCGAGAAGAAGAGAGTTCCATGTATCGCATACAATGGTAGTGGGTGAAATTGTGTGCAAAAACTTTGGCCCATCAAGCAAGCATCCATCTCTACATGCAAACAGTGTGTGCCAAACATAGAAATTCAAAGGTGTCTGTATGCAGTAGCCACAAAATAGGAGGGCACCCAATGGTTGACTACTAATTCAAAAAGTAGCACATTGTACATGGAACTAGCTAAGAGCCTAACATGTGAATATGTCACGAGGATGGATGAACTTAAGTAAGTTCATCACTAACTCTTTGATGATACCAATGATGATACCTATTGGGGAGAGTTGGAAATTCCTGAGAACTTCAAGCAATATCCCCTTGAACTAAAAACGTTACCGGCTGGAATGGAATATGTATTTTTGAAAAATAAGAAGCTAGTTATAATCAATGCAAGACTTGCTCCAGAATAGAAAGAGATGTTGTTGAATGTAGTTAAAATATGGTCAGCAACTTTTGCTTGGTCATATCCTAAACTTACAGGGATTGATCCTAGGATATGCTAGCATCACATTTACACTGACCTAGCTATGAAGCCAAAATGATAGCCACAAAGGCAATTGAACCCCAAATTGAAGCAAATCATCAAGGAGGAAATTGAGCAACTCCTCAAGGAAGGGTTCATCTATCCCATTGTAGATAGCAAGTGGGTTAGGCCACTTGTACTTATGCTAGAGAAATATGGAAAATTGTGGGTCTACACTGATTTTAGGCTATTGAATATGGCAACATTCAAGGATCACTTTCTGTTGTCATTTATTAACCAGGTGCTTGACACAATATTAGGGCATTGCTACTACAGTTTCTTAGAAGGTTATAATGGGTATAACCAAATTCAAATTGCACTAGAGGACCAAGCACAGATAACATTCACAAGTCCCTAGGGGACTTTTGCATATTATAAGATGTCGTTTGATCTATGCAATGCCCCTGCCACATTTTAACACCAAGTCCTGAGCATCTTTTAACAACAGATTGGTAGTGGTGTAGAAGTCTTCATGTATGACTTCTCTACCTATGGAGCTACATTTGAGTAAGCCTTGGACCACCTTGAGCAAGTGCTGAAATGATGTGTCAAAATTAACTTTGTGGCTCAATTGGCAGAAAAGTCACCTCATGGTCCAAGAGGGCATTATATTAGGGCACAAAATATTGCAAGCAGGAATTGAGGTGGACCCTGAAAAAATAAGGATCATCCAAGGAATAACTTACCAGCCTAAAATAGTTAAAGATGTTCGGTTATTCCTTGGACACACTAGCTACTACTGGCGATTCATAGAGAATTTCTCTAAGATCACAAAAACATTGGTTGAACTAACACAAAAAGATACTCCTTTTGTTTGGACCCTAGAATGTGACAAAGTGTTCCAACAACCAAAAGAAAGGCTTGTGGAAACTCCAATTCTACAAGCACCTAACTAGTCTAGACTGTTTCATATCATGACAAATGCATCGAATTATGCTTTGGGAGTTGTGCTGATGTAGTTAGATGAAAAGAAACATCCATAATACATCCACTACACTAGCCAAAGCATGGTGGGTGCACAATTGAACTACACCACTACAAAAAAAAATTGATGGTAGTGGTGTTTACTCTAGAAAGCTCAGGCATTATGTGCTTGGATACAAGGTGTTTGTGCACATAGACCAGAATGCTATATGCTTCCTAATGAACAAGCCAACGGTTAGCCCCCATGTCATATGGTGGCTGGTGATCTTGTAGGAGTTTGATCTTACAATGGTAGATCAAAAGGACACTGAGAATGTGGTCGCTGATCACTTGTCTTAGTTGTGATGGGATGATAAAAAGGATGAAACCCATTATCTAATATGTTTCTTGATGAACTCCTCTTTGCTAGAGCAATAATTGAACAAATCCCCAATGAGCCAAAATGGTATGATAACATTCTCACCTATCTTCTCACTCAAGAGATGCCACAAGGGTTGGACCACCAAAAGAAACAACAGTTTCTTCACTAGGTAAAGCACTTCATGGAGATCAACAAACACCTCTACAAGGTGTGCACCGATGACCTGGTTTGTTGGTGTGTCCCTAATGCTAATCAACTACACATTCTCTAAGATGCTCATGAAGGTCCTAGTGGAGGACACTATGCTGGAAGATAAACAACCATTAAAATCCTGATGGTAGGGTACTATTGGCCAACACTTTTTAGGGATGCTCACCATTTCATCCACTCTTGTGAATGATGCCAACAAGATGGTTGAATGATTGCTTGAATGGAGGGACCTCAACAATGGATTCAATTTTTAGAACCGTCTGACATGTAGGGCATTGATTTCATGGGTCTCATCATGCCCATGTCAAATGGAAAGGCGTACATCATAGTTGTTGTTGACTATTATATGACATGGGTAGAACTAGCAACCATCATCGACCATACATCTTCTATTGTTGCTCGATTTCTACAACAAAACATTGTAAATAGATTTGTTGTACCACATGCATTAATTTCTAACAATAGAACTTATTTTATAGGCACTACTTTTTGAAAGCTTATGCAACGCTTAGGGGTTGAACACAAACTCACAACACCTTACCATCCCTAAGCTAATGGTCAAGCTAAGGTTACAAATAGAAAAATTACAAGGATACTAAAAAAAATTATTAGCAAGTATAGGAAGGACTAGAGCACAAAATTCAATGATGCCCTTTGGGCCTACTGCTCAACTTGGAAACTTCCTATAGGCTACTCTCCCTATGAGCTTGTGTACAGCAAACTACCAATACTTCCTATTCAATCTAAACTCCATACACTTTGAACGGCTTATGATCTTGACCTTGACTTAAGTATAACCCAAAAGGAAAGACTAATGAATCTCAACCTGCTAGATGAAAATTGATGAGTAGCCTTATTATCTAACAAGTTGTACAAGGCTTATCACAAAAAGCATCATAACCTAAAAATTAGAAAAGTTAAGTTCCAGCTAGGAGACAAGGTTCTCTACTTGAACCCCACACATGTACCTTAATGAACTAAGTTCCAAATGTTGCAGGAGGGACTTTATATCATTTATGAAACTTTTTCTTCAAGGCCCATGATGATCTATAAACTTGAAAGCCCAAGTAAGAAATTGCTGGTCAACATTCAATAAATTAAACCATTCCATGAACATAGGCTAGCTAACACAACAACAACCTCATCAGATGGACAACCATGCTACATATTTTGGATCTCCTCCTTTCAAATTAGCCGTGGGGGAGATGGTCATCCATGCTAACTGTTCAAGCGACTCCTTAGTTTTATAACTTTTTTGTTTTACACATTTTTCATTTTACAGCTTTTTGTTTTACATGTTCTTTGTTTTTATGTTACTAGTCTTTTCTAATTTTTGTTTTACACCATCGTTAGTACATTTGATATTTCTTGAATAATTTACACTATATTTTCTTTTATTTGATGTGATCTTCCAACTTTTTGTTAATAAGTGCCAGGTACATTGGTAATGCGTTACTTGATAGTGGTATGTACTATTTTTGTTATTTGATTGTTGGTGTCTGGTTTTTAGCTTTGAATTTTTTTATGAATAATTAGGACATGATTTTTTTTCATGTAACAAGGAGTGAGTCCACAACATCCACCCATCCACATACTCTATGGTCTTCCTTGTTTTTGAAACATGTAGTCCCTTTTTCATTAATAAAACTATAATAAATTTGTAACTTTGTTAGTTTCTAGAATTAGGAAGGATTCAAAGGTTTGAACAGGGTGTGGCTTCAAGGGGATTTGGTATTCTTTGTACTTTTCATTTTTCTTGGGTGCATATGTGTTTCCATGAATTTCTTATTGTTCCATGCTAATCAATAAAGGAAGTTGAATAAGTCCTTGCATGGTGTGGTTCTCATAAAAAAAGATGAACAAAAAAAATGATGAGGATTCAAAGCACATCCCTTGGATAAAATAAATGCATACATTCTCGCATGGTGTGGTTCTCATCAAGAAGAAAAAAAAAGAAGAAAAGATAAGGATTCAAAGCATACCCCTTGGACAAAATAAATGCATGTGTCTTTGCATGGTATGGTTTCCTTTTCAAAAACAAAAAGATGGGAATTCAAAGCACACACCCCTTAGATAGAATAAACGAGCTACAAGCACTGGTTATGGGACTCATCTTCTCTAACTAAGGTCTTTCCTCACTTCCTACTTCCTCTCTAATTTCAACCAATGGTTATTTTATGGGAGCACTCTTGTGTCTTAGGGGATAGATTGGTCTTAGAATGTTAATGTGAAGTCACTATAAGTGGCTCATTTTGGTATGGACTGAGGATGGATCCTATCAAGTCATTCAAACACAAAATCCATAAGGGACTTCATGTGACCATAATCAGGAACTCCATTTCACTCTCTCTCATCCATATATGTTTTTCATGTACCACCTCATTGCTAGTTTCATGTTTTGGTTCGATGTCCTGGTTTGATGTATCGAAATTCTTAGTTAGTTACTTCTAGGTTTTTGTACTTAACCTTATGTAACCATTAATCATCCACAAAGCCCACAAACTCTTTGTTTTGAAGTTATGTAAGGGCATAAAAGGCTTGTGCCTACTTTGGGGAGGACCCACTTGCATATCTTTTGGTTGGGTTAGTTAAGTCTTGTACCCCTAGACATTTTTACAATAAAATTATTTCTATTTACTCCATCAGTGACATCCAATTGTACACATCTTCACAATAGTTTTTACTGAATTCTTCTTTTCATTATTTTGAATTCTTATACCCTCTTCAAATATTTCCTTGTGTGGAACTTTTACAAATTTAATGGACCACTTAATTTAATTAACCCTATATGTCAGCTTTCCTACTAACACTATCAAAGAAGCAAAAATATCACAATCACAACTTAGCCGAGTGTAACCACTGATAATACAAGGCATTTAACAATTATGCATTACACATTACATACTAATTCCTGATCTTGTTGTGATTGCAGTGGGAAGCATGGACTAGAAGCAAGATTATCTTCACTAAGGATGATGTAGCAGTACCACACAATGAGGATCATTCATGATCAAAGGATCTCCTCTCTCTCTCATTCTCCTATTGCCAAGAGGTGTTGGATGTCAGTATTCTTCAAGATGTTCATTCATCTTCTCATGAACACCTAGTATTGTAAAAATTATAATTCTGTACACTTAGTCACTCAAAGTTTGTATGTCTATTTCATCTGAGTTAATTTGTCATGTCAGTCAATAATCCCATACCTACCTAATATGTTATGTTGTAAATAATTTGTTCTTCCTTTCCTTCACTCGAGGATGAGTTTTCATTTAGTTGTGAGGGTATGATTAATAACCGTTTGTGTCGGTCGTAACGTTAGGTATCCAACGTTAGGGTTGCAACATCAGTTGCACAACATCAAGGCTGTGATGTCGCATATGTGATGTCGGGCCCTGGATCTGACATCAAATATCCAACGTCAAGGTATATGCCCTGAGTCTATAAATACTGCACCTTAGCTCCATTTTATGGAACTAATTCATTAGTCAGTTTTTATTTTTCAAGCAAGCTAGCAAAGCTCTTGCTGTTTCTTCTCCCTAGAGTTAGAATATTTTCTAAGTGCCTGGAGAAGGAGTCTTAAGTGTATACAATTTTTTATTTGAGCACTGATGCACCTGAGTGCAGTAGTGTGATGGAAATAAAACGAACTCTTTTGGAAATCCTTGCAGCACTAGAAATAGCTTAATATTTTCTTTATTGTAATTTACTTTCTTGATCTTTACTTTAATGCATTTCATTAAGCAATTCATTTCCAATAATTAATGAAAATGAGCACAGCCACTTTGAGCATTCATATAGTACTTGGTAACCAAGCAACACTTAATGTTTGGTAGCCCAATAGTGTTATATGTGTTTAGGATGTGTCTAGAAAAGTGGGACGATTACTTGTGTTAGGCTAGCTATGTAATAGACATTAGCTTCAATATACTCTACCCTTTATTCTTGTTGTAGGTGATTACATCCATAAAACATAAAACATTAAAATTTCATATACCTCAATTACACTTAAACCATACCCTTGAGCCTCACAAGTATAGTTGGGAAGATAATGAACATTCTCAACGCCATTTCACTTTCTAGAGAAACTAGTGTATGAGATAATTATATGTCCACAGAATTTAACTAGATCATGTGTAATGCCTTAGTGATTCATATAGTTGGGCATAGGGGTACCTCACCACTCATCAATAGTACTATAGTAGTTAGATTCATTTAATGTGATAGTAAGTATAAAGAGAATTTTATTTTTCACATTTCAAGTTTATCAAGAAAGCTATAGAGAGAGCATAGTGCAACAACAACATTTATTGCTTGAAAGCATACATTTTAACTCAAATTTCTTCTATGTTTCAATATGTAATTATCATCTTTTAAATTTACAATAAAATCTTGCAAATTTTGTTAAAAAATGAAAGGAACATGATGTTTCAAAATTTTGTTATTTTAATGATGATGAGCAGCAAGGTACCCCTATGCACAACCATATGAATCACAAGCCTCCACACATGATCTAGTCGAATTCCATGGATGGGACTAGTTATGCAACTGAATCGTTATGCTTTGATTTCAATTTACTATCTTCCCACTTGGACTAGTGGTAGCTTTGTCATGTATGGTTTAGTCCAAAGTGAGGCATATGATGACATCGTCTAACCCTATGTTGCTCCTAATGACAATAAATAGATTCGTTAATTAAGCTAATGAACAATGAAAATTAAGATCTAAGCTAGCCTACGTGTGATGAGTATCCATTCCCAATCATTTTTACATGCCTTGAACTTCATATAACTACCACTGCGATTGCCAAACCTACGTCACTGGGTTTGCCAAACGATACACTACTAGATTACCAAGTACTTCCACTTAAGAGCTCGTGATTAAGTCATACTCATTATGCTTAATGACAGGAATAGTAAACAGCAATAAATGGAAACATTAACTAAAGAAAATAGTAAGTAATTAAATAATTAAAGCAATGATAAATCTAAGTGAACGTTTCAATGATGGAAGTAATCACAATCTTTATTTCTAGTCATGTAACATGTCTAAATAAGTTACACTTGAACAAAGGTGATGTACGATTACAAACATCACACTGTGAGCATGCACTAGGAAATAACAAGACTAAAAATCAACAATCTACAAAGAAGCTAACTGAAAACTAAAACTAAAATATTTTTTCTCTCCCTCAACTATGCACCTAAGTGTTGTATTTATAGGCTAGCATGGGAGAGGTGACATTGGATATCCAACATTATTTCTTAGGACCCGATATCAAGTATCCAATATCAAGGCTAATCAACTAAATGAAAACTCATCCTTGAGTTAAAAAACATGAGGAATAAGTTCTTTTTTACAAGATTTTGGAATGGTATGGAATTATTAACTAACTTAGACAAACAAACAAATGGACTCTTTTATGCCACAGTGGTGTTTTACAAAAATGTAGACACAACATTACAAGAAAAAACTAGGAAGCTCATGTAGTTCCTGGAGGTCGTGGCTATTCCATTGATTGCTTCCCTTTGTTGCCAACCTTTTGAAATTTGTAGTAGTTGATAAGTGCTTGTAACTTCTCTTCTTTCATCCTTAGATCCTGTACTATCCAAGATACTGAACCAATGTGTGCTGGTGCTGATACATCCCAAGGGCATGGTAGCTACAAAACATTTTGTTAGCCTTCATGTACTAGGCTACAAACTACCATCACTCCTCTTTGAATGCCTTGGCCTTTTCTTTGAATTCATGATAATTTATAAGTCTCTTGGCTAGGTTTGAAGCGCTATCCTTTTGTCCATGATAGCAGGATTTAACCACTTCAAGTTCTGAGCTTACTATGTAAAGTTTTTGCAAAAAAAAACTTTTCTATCCATAAACTCTTTCTCATATAGGACATAGGTGATCACTACCTATATTTTCAACTTTCTTCTAGGACAACCTGCTGTTAACATGGCAAGGTTGGCATATATGAGGTTAGCTAACACCATGTATTCTTTCAAGTTTTTGATCTATAGGCCTTTATTTTTCACCTCTGCCTGATGGACCAATGCATAGCTATCCAGAATTAGCTACTACTTAGGATTTTCTCTTGACATGAACCCAATGTGGGCTTTGGCCATCTGGATTTCTTTGTTGTTTATTTTCTTTTACATGTCTACTTGGTCGTAGAAGTATTCTTTTAACTTCTCATGTTTCTTGGCCTCATTCTTCCACGTGCTTATTTCAATTGCAAACTTATGTCAAATGGCATGGACCTCCTCCATTGAGAGGATTCTATTTCCTTTGGCCAATTTGTTGATATCTTGGTTGACCCTCATTAGTTATTCTCTTAACTAATGGACACTTCCTTCTAGAACATTCTTTTGTTTTTCAATAGTGGTCAACTGTGAGTTTTCTACTATGAGCTATTCATTTTCTTCTTGAATGGTGATCAATGCCTTTTTATGAGCATAAGTCTATACTTTTGCAATAGAGGCATTCCAAAATTCCTTTTTCTTTTCATGCTCCACCACTTTGTTCTCCTCGGTCACCTTGATTAGCTACTCCATTCTAAATTTCTCTAGCTAGTCAAGCATAATAAATCAAGCAAGGTCCTGTTGTTTAGCTCTTAGGATGGCCAACTCTTATTGCAAACATTGCACCTCTACTTCTATGTGTTTCACCCTAACTTCAGCCATGACCAGCTTTCCCTTGGTGGTAATGAGGTTTGATTGGGCTGCAATGACATTACTAAGGATGTCAAATAAGGTGGCCATCACTTGTCCTATCTACAACAATCGATCTAACACATCCTCATATGCTACAGGAGTCATCAAAGTTCCTATGAGCATTTGTGCATCTTTGGTCCTAATCAAATCAACTAGGGGCACAACAGGCACATTGAATGATTCCTTGATATGATTTGTTATTACTTTTGCTACACTTGCCGCATCCTAATGTTGCATTACCATAATTGTGACACCTTCTCCCATTTCTAGTATTACTTGGAAGGATGCGGCATTACTAAATATTTTTCTAGACCATTGGAATTCTCTTCCTAATTGCAACAAGACCTACCCTCTTCTTGGATCCACTAAGATAGTGGGCTACATGGCATCGTCGATTACGCTAAAGAGGCTATATTCTTCTCTACTTCCCAAACTCAGTGTTTTAGCAATTTTTTGCAAATGGCTCACTACTGGCCTATAGTCTTCTAGTGGTGGTGATGGAGCTTGTGTTTCATGGTGTTGTTCAAACCTTCATTTTGCCTCTTTTTCCACTTTTTCTTCTTTTTCTAATTCTTACTCCTCACCAAGGTCTTTCCTTGGTGCTGCAAGTTTGAGGAGCTCTACAAAGAAAGCATTCTGAGCCTTCTTGGGGATGTCATTTGTGTACCCTAGGATTCTAGCGCACTTGCTCAGCTTTTGGATTAGGCAAGGGAATGGAAGTGTGGGCTTCCCTACCTTTTTATCCTCAAACTACCTCTGAATCTCTGTGTAGTATAACTAGGGAAGGTTGGCTATGTATTTTCCCATTAGGATGGAAATTTATTTAGCCACATAGGTTGAAATTCTATTAAGCCTTTTGGTTGGGAAGAGACAATACATGCTTATCTTGAAGTATGTTCTCTCTTCCAGAGTTAATTCATTGTATGTTTTGTCATCCTTTCTGTATGCCCACCTTAGCCATAGCTTTCTAGTGTTAGGGTCAGATCTTGTAGACAAATGAGCTAACTTAGCCCCTTCATTTAGCAGATTCAAAGCTTCTATGATCGCTTTCAGTGAGAATGAGACATTAANTAGATTCAAAGCTTCTATGATCGCTTTCAGTGAGAATGAGACATTAACTTTGTAGATGTTGACAATGGTGCCTTCATCTTTGTTATGCCAGAACTAATAGGTTTCACCAAGATACCACTCACCACTGTTTGAAAAAATAGGTCACAAAGGTGATGCCTAAAGTTATGTCCAAACCACTTCTGAAGCAAACTCCACAAATGGCTGAAGTTTATCTCCATGATGACTATGGTCAACATGGGTTTTTCTTGAATTACTTCAAGG
This sequence comes from Gnetum montanum, assembly GCA_015680685.1. NCBI lineage: Eukaryota > Viridiplantae > Streptophyta > Gnetopsida > Gnetales > Gnetaceae > Gnetum > Gnetum montanum. The sequence goes on from MNCI01025357.1 coordinate 1,150,643, forward strand.
CATTTTGTGAACAACGTGAGACATTGTCCTTGACTGGGAGCTTTAGGTTCTACAACCTCCCCTTGGATCAACTATCCAATAACAAGAGCCTCTTGATGGATGCTAATGGATTGGGCTTCCTACTCCTCAAGTTTTACAAGCTTGCCTTGCTGGCCCCTACCACCCCTTAGGCATTTGGATGCTCACTACAAAGGTTCTCCTTGTGCTTCTCTTTTTGGGGCCATTTGCAATCAATCAAAGATTAAATGTTAATAAGATGTTGTTATTTAGCATTAACAGGTTTATACCTTACCCATGCTTTTAGTCTCATTAAGTTCATATGATTACAGCATTAGAAAAATTTTCAGAAAAGTGCCCAAAAAGTGTCTATCTCCTCATATGACCTTACACAGTTGGTTCCTTTTTCCTTATATGTGGCTTATAATGATGGTTATGGTCCCTTGGGTGGAGAAATTAAGGTTTCTAGCATTAATGCGATTGATTGTTCATTATAACACTTAAAGATTTTTAACACTCTTACCCTTATAATACCCCCTGGGTGATAGCAAATTGTGAAAAAATTACATAAGCTTCCCATGTAAGCACTCCCCCATGACTAACTTAAACACTCCAGGATCAAATAGGTTCAAATGATACAAGAATCAGAGCAGTAGAGAGCCAAATATCGCAAGTTGTAGTTGCTTGTGTAGAGCTCTGAGTCACAAGAGAAAATTTGAAAAACTCCCCTAGCTATAAATGATGAGAATGAAGTTTGGGCACTATAGGGGTCATATATATAGGTTTTGTGCAACTCGATTTTGGGTATTCAACGTCACGTCCCACTCAATATCGAGGTCCATGGATGTGCATCTAATGAGGATACTAAGCATGAGAAATGAAGCTTTATGATTGGGTGGAAGATTTAAGGTTAGGGCCATAGTGTTGGAGTAAGTAGGAAATTAATTTTAGGCACCAGAAGTCTTAGAAGATGGAGTCATCAATGTTAAAAGCTTAGGAAGACATAAGAAAAGGAGTATTATACCAATGATGTGGAACGTATCAATTTACATGATAAGGGAAAGCATGAAATTAAACAATGAAGCTCTTGGAAGATGAGGAATGATGTGGTGGTGCACACAAGTACAAGTCACAAAAGTTACATAAGTGGGTTCCCCCCAAAGCAAGCTCCAACCTATGATGTCCTTGTATAACCACACCTAAGAATGTCTATAGGCACTAAAGGGGTTGAATGCAATGCATACTCATACAACAAAACACACATGTGAAAATCACCAATTTGAGATAATAACTCTATGCTACACAAAACCACAAGTTAGAATCATACAAACAATGAGATGAGATGGACTGTAGAAAGAACTACAAAAATTGGGACATGAGGAATCTCACCCAAGGCATAATGAATCCTTATGTGTTATTAATGGTTAAATAATCATCATCCCTTCTTTCCAAGATTCAAACTAAGTCTAAACCACATTTTATTGACATCGCATTATTTCATCACTTGGCTGACAACTATAAGACTATCATGGCTACAAGGAGTAACATCTCTTGGTGTTTTATCTAAGGGAGGACCTTATTTATGGCACACATGTTTTTTTAAGGTTCTGAGAAGTCACCAACCTTCAGGCATGGGTACATGTCTTTCCAGTGGGACCCACAAAAATTATTTAGTGCCTTTTTATGGCACTCTTACTTCCATTTTTGTTAGATCTACAAGGATAATTACAACCTCAGCAACATTATAAAACATATAGAAGTGGCCAAAGAGAATCCACAAATTCCCTTGATGTCACACCCTTGACATTCCCCCTTGGTTATGCACTCTTCTACCTAGCACAATGATTATAAATTTATTTTTAGTCTCATGATGAAAAAGAATGCCATTATGACCAAAACAAGAACCCCTTATTTATGGAGTGAGTAGATCGATGATGTGGTCTCATTGTCTATATAATCAGTCCCTCATGACTTGACAACATAGAGAAAACCTCATCTCAATGGGTTACATGGTCATTTTATTCACAAGCAAGATTACAATAACAAAGGAAATGAAAACAATAAATAGAAAAAGTTGAAAGGAATAGGAAAATTTGGATCAAGAAATAAGAAAATGACAAAAAATTGTAAAACAAAAGAATGGAAAACACTTATGAATTCTAAAGATTAGAATGGGGGGTAACCCCCACAACTAAACATTTAGTCGTGAAAAAGATTAATAAGTAGATAGATAGGATTCATCCATGTATAAAACATTGGTAACCGTTCATTCGCTAGCCATTGGGTGTCTGTTGGTGTTGCAATGGCTGGGTAGACAAATTCTTGATCACACACTTGATTGTTAAATGTATGGTGGGTTAAGGTAGATTGCACCCTTAATTATAATATGGTATACATGGATTCGTTTGTCTTCCCACACTTGTCGAGTCATTACTTGGGTTTGGAATTAGAGTAACAATTAATGATGGCCCTTGTGTAGGATCAAAGGACAATAATGGTAAAAAGGGAGGCATTGCACCAAATTAGCATTGTGCTAGTTTAGATGATGTGGTTAGTTCATGAGTGTTTTGCTTCCACCTATGATCCTTCCTAAAGCAAGGACATTTCTAAGTTTGCGATGGGAACCTACTCGTATTAACATGTCTATGCACATTCATAGCATAAGTAGCATTTGTTTGTTGATATTGTGGTGCCAAACCTTCTTGTGTCACTAGTGGTGGTGTGTAATGAGGTAGAGCATGAGAATGTTGAGGGTAGAATGGATGGTAAGGGACACAAGGTGGTGATCACTCTAGGGATGTCATGGGTTGATGGTACTCAAGAAAGTGATAGTGGAAATTTGAAGTGGAGGACGTAGAACTAGTTGAAGAAATAGGGTGTTGAACATAATATCCATGCGACTTCGATGGATAAGAAGGATAGGGCTAATTTGGTGGTGGCCTCCCCCATGACTATGGTTGTTGCCACTATGGTTGATGATAGTGTTAAGGCTACTAACAAGTCCCCCTAGGATAGTATGATTGGTTGTGGGACTATCTATAATTACCTTGTGCAAGAGGAAATCTCTCAGGCATGTACTTTTGTACAAACTTTAGATGTAAGGCATTTGCCCAATATTCATGTAGATGTAGCAAGATTGGGCAATGGCCCTTCGGATGGTCATGTATGTAGATGTCACATCCATTATCTTAGTCTATGGTTAAGTCTATAGCCTCACTTCCTTCAGCTATTTTTCCTATTTGCTAAAAAGTGTTCCTAGCTATTTCTTAGTTTTGTATCCTTTGTTTATTGTGGTTGCCTGGTTTGTGTTGCATGATCTTCTCCTCAACCATCTCAATGAGATTTGTAACATTTTCATATATCCATTCTGACATCCTATTAAACTTTGCTTCAAGTTCATCAATAGACTTCTGTATCAACAAGGTTCATTTCAAGATCACCTGATCAAGAGTAGTCTCTTTCTCCTTACCATAGCATATATCCCAAGGGTCTTCCTCATTTCATTATGAAGCCCATCTATGATGTGTAAGATTTGACTTTCCTTGAAGAAACCATGGCCTTGGCATCTATTCAATAGGAAATAATATCTATCCAAGGCCATGTCCAAGGGTTCATGTTGTACTTGCTTCCATCCTTGGATCTATCTCCTCAAGTCGGACACCCTTGCATAGTTCTGGTATTTCTTGTTGAAGAGTTCTAACATTATGGACCATCATTGAATTGAATTTGGTTTTAATGATCTATACAACACTTCAGCTCTATCAATCAATGTCCTATGAAAGAGCTTAAGCTTTTGCCACCCACTTTCAATGTTGTAGAAAGCACAAGCATCATGGAAGGCTTCTAAATGATGTTGTGGATCTAAATCATAGCCTCCTACAAATTTAGGAATATTATTCATATTAAGCCTAGGTAGGTGACTCTCTTTGTGATGCCTGCGAGATGTCTTAACTGCTTTTATGATCTACATTAGGCTCTTAGTAGCCAACAAGGGTTCATCATCATCAGACAAGTTGTGATGAAAATTTCTAGTTAATTGATTATGATGATTTTTTCTATGTTCATGTTGACATCTTTGATTTTTCTTGTGGGTTTGATTTCTATTTTTATTCTGAACCTTTAGTGGAGCTTTATCTCCATACCTACATTCATCTTCATCAAAACTAGATGCTGAAGGGGAAGAGGAAGATGAGGAACTGGAAGGATTGTGATGGCTTCTATGGTGTTCCCCAAGGCCCTTTGATTGATCATTTCTTAGTTTCAAGGAGGTCTTAGGCTTTGAGGACTTCCCTAGTCTAGGACTTACCTCATCTCTTTTAAGGTTATCTACCTTAGATGAATGTAGTCTTTGAGTATTGTCAAGAAGGCCATGAACATAAGAAACCCCTGCATAACGTTGGTCACTCCAATCTTCCTCACCATATATCTCATTAGTTCTCCAATGAATGCCTTCATTATATAATGCATTATCACTTCCTTGTGAAAGAGAAATTATTGTTGGCTTATGATGTGTGTGATTTAATATTTTCTAAAGGATATATCATAATACCTTTATAGCGATAATGTATGACATAACTAATCTAGATAACTAGCACCTTCCCCAGCAACAGTGCCAATGATGATCAGTGAGGTACCCCTATGCTAGACCAAACGAATCACAAGAGTTCATGCATGATTCAATTGAATTCTGTAGATGGGGCTAGTTGTGCATCGAAATTGTTATGCCCTAATTGTAGTTCATTGTCTTTCCAATTGTACTAGTGGTAGCTTTGTCATGAATAGTTTAGTCCAAAGCAAGGCATATGATGATGTCATCTAACCTTATGCTACTCCTAATGAAGATAAAGAGATTAATTAATTAAGCTACTAAACAATGGAAGGTAAGATCTAAACTAGCCTACCGCGTGATGAGTATCTGTCCCTAATTGTCCATACATGTCTTGGACTTCAAATAACTACTACTGGGATTGCCAAGTGTATGTCATTGGGTTTTCCAAATGATACACTATTGGATTACCAAGTACTTACACTTAAGCACTCATGATTAAGTCGTGCTCATTCCGCTTAATGATAGGAATAGTAAATAGTAATAAATGAAAACATTAACTAAAGAAAATAGTAAGTAATTAACTAATTAAATAATTAAAGCAATAATAAATCTAAGTGAATGCTACAATGATGCAAGTAATCTCAATCTTTATTTCTAGTCATGTAACATATCCAAGTACGTCACACTCAAACAAAGGTGTCGTATGATCATAAACATCACACTATAAGCATGCACTAGGAAATAATAGGAATGAAAATCAACAATCTACAAAGAAGCTAACTAAAAACTGAAACTAAACTATTTTTTCTCTCCCTCAACCATGCACCTGAGTGTTGTATTTATAGGCTAGCACAAGAGAGGCGATATCAGATATTCAACATCATTTCTTGGGACTCGATATCAAGTATCTAATGTTGAGGCTAACACTATGATGACTCATAAAATGGTTAAATTATATTTCTTCTTAAGTTTTAAATTTATTTTAGGCTCATAGCACCATGTGCTATGATGTAAAATTGATGCCCACAATGATTTTTACATTTAAATTTTAAAGTTCAAAAGCCCTAGTTTTTCTCTATTTATAGTCTAACTATTTGTCAAAATGGCTCATGGTGCCAAAGGCCAAGGACAAACATAGGAATATTTAAAGAGGAAGTGCACCCCATGACCAACTTCCTTTGAGCATACTGAATTCATATAATAAAGTAGAAATCTGCATGAAGGAGTCAGAAATTGAAGACATCACTAAATACATGGAGCTAGCCAATATCCACTACACCAATCTTGTAATGCTTATTGCTAGGAGGCTTAGATCCAAATTGGAAAAACAAGTGGCCAACTTGTACTTGCTATATGAGAATAAGTACAAGCTTCAAAAGAAGGCATAAGGAAAACTTGAGATTGCTAGCATGGAGCTTGAAGTCCTTAAAGCTATATTTGAAGGTCAAATGACTATGGCTGATAACCTACCCAAAAGGATGAGCAACTACCAAGAGTTACAAAACATACTAAAGGTGTTTGACATCAAATACAAAAAATTTACTACCTAGTTGATCAACACTCATGAGATGTTTCCAACTCTAGCTTGGCCTTGGGAAGTTCCCATAACTACTAATATAGGCAAATTGGCTTGAACAATCCATGTTTCCATGAAAAAGGAGGAGATAATGAGGGATTTGCTAGATGTATTCCAACTAAAATAGACTATATCTAGGCAACTATAGCCAACAGTGAAGCATGAGGAGCCATCATAAGAGTTGTAATGATGCCACCCTTGGAAACACCATTCAGCACCATACAAAAGTCCCAACAATAGCAACAAGAGTGAGGGCAAACTCAAAGTCGACTACACATTAATACTTAGTATCCTGTATCACAGCATAGCACACAACCTCTTAGCTAATAGTTAGACATGTTAGTACTGTCATAAACATTAATTACATAACCAGACCAATGAGGCATATGCACACATATATACACAACAAGTACATAGCATATTAACTCCCCTTGAAGGACTACAATACATTCCTATACTAATGCATATAGCCCTAAGCCTAACTTTGAAGAGAGGGCGATGGCTCAAGCATCGAAGCCAAAGCTCTTCCACAAGCCTACATATCCTTGGGATGAGGTTTATAATGAATCAAGGCCCATGTAGTTCTAAATAATGGTTAAGGTAGCATGGAACCCCAAAGGATCTTAACACTCCTCTAACCTTTGTTCTGGAGGGAAAAAACCTTTAATCCACCAAGAAGGCATGTTTCCTACACTCTTCCCTACTTGAAAGAAGTGACATCCTCAAAGTATATACTATTGCAAACATAGACAATCGCAATGAATATCAAAAAACTTTGAACATCTAGAAGTCCATTCAACAGTTGTAGACATGAAGCTCCAACATCTAGAGTCCTTCAACCGTAACGCCAAAGTGTTGAACTTATCATTCCATCCAATAGAGGCTTAGAAAAGTTCATGCAACCTGAGTTTAGGAAGAAGAGGTTTGTCCTTTTTCATGAAAAATATATCAACCAGTCTACCTGAAGTGAAATATACTCACTTGACATGCAAGTCGATCCTCTATCTCTGATTGTGGAATAAGAAAGTAGAGTTAATCCTTTTACAACCAAGGGGAGGCTATACATACCTTGGAAAAACCACTTGCCATGTCTAGCGATAGTCTTTCACTAGCATATGTAGGGACATTAGGGTCTAGCCTCACTACGACATCATCTAACTTCATAGCTAAAAGGGAAGACACATCGATTCTCTACCTCTTAGAAGTGGTCCATCTCAAATCCACTTTGCACTTTCTAGCCTGATTCTTCTTCTTTTTCTTTTTTCTATTTTGTATGTTGCACTGTGACTCCCATCATCTAGTGGCTACCTCTAACTAGCCACCCATGTACATCTACAAAGGTAAATTAATGTGATTTTTAGAGTAGAAGCTTGCAATGAATGTGTGCTTGTTTTTGAGAGTCTACCATTCTTCTAAAGTATCATCCTCTGAGGGTATGCCTTGCTAATGTACAAGGAACTCAACTTTCTAATTTGAAGCACATATTATGGTGTGCATGTTGACAATGGAGTGAATTCTTTGTTCTTTCATAGGTTCTATATTTGAAGGTCCCTTAGATCAAAGTGTGGAGGGGTCAATCTCCCCAAGATTGAACTTTTTGAGCATAGAGACATGGAATATTGAATGATATTTAAGTTGGTAGTTACAATTTGTAGGTGATAGTATTAACTTGAGCAAGGACCTTAAAAGGTTCATCATAACATCTTAGAAATTTTTTACTAGCATCCTTCTTTGCGCTTACTAGCATCAGCTTTAACTTTGATTGATTGAGAAGATAGCTTTTGGCAGTGTTGTCAATTTTGACTATCACTAGGCCACCAAGGAGACAATGGCACCATGTGGGAAGGTGATGCACAATTGTAAATGTCTCCTTTTCATGCACAAGGAACAACTATTCCATCTAATTTAACTTCTTCAATTCAAACACCACAAGACAATTATTCTACAATAGCACCAAACACACTCACCCAACCCCACCCCCCACACCCCCCTTCCCACAATCGCTACATTCAAGGCATCAATGGGAACTTCAAATGGCTTTGAGAAATTAGGAAGGACGAACACCAACTATGTTGTGAGGGCCATTTTGATCTTGTCAAATGTCTTCTAACATTGGGGATTCTAGTTCTAAGCTGTGTTTTTCTTTTGTAAATTTGTCAATGCTACCATTACACTAGAGAATCCTTGAACAAACTTCCAATAGTAACTTTCCAAGCCCAAAAATTAGCATAGCTTATGCACATCTATTGAAACAGGCCAAGTGGCAATGGCCTCTACTTTCTTTGGATCTAGTTTCACCTTGCCTCCCCTAGTGATGTGGCCAAGAAACTTCAACTCTAGCTTTACAAACTCACATTTTTTTCCACTTGACATATAGCTTGTGCTCCCATAACTTTGAGAACACCATGTTCAAATGTTGAAAATGTTCATTCAGTGACCAAGAGTAGATCAAAATATCATCAAGGTATACCACCACAAATTTATCGAGAAATGGGTGAAACACTTCATTCATAAAAGTGCAAAATGTGATAGGAGTGTTACACAAACCAAAGGGCATGATTGTCCACTCATACAACCCATAACGAGCGGTGCATGTTTTCTCCTCATGTCCTATTGTGATCCATACCTAGTAGTAACCTTGATGAAGGTTAAGTTGAGAGAAAGCTTGAGTCCCTACTAATTGGTTGAACAGGTCCAAAACCAATGGTCTTCCTAGGATGTATGATAGAACGGTCACTTTAAATTTGTTAGGGAGATATTTTCTTTAATGGGATGGAAAATTTTCTTACACAGTATTATGCTGGTCCAAAAAGGTTAATTGCTACACAAGAACAAAAGTATCTTCATGCACTTACAAATGGTCTTCCTTTAAATACTAAGAAACCTATAAAAGATTTTATGGAAAATACCATGTTGACTCTTCAAAGCAATTCAAGTTGGTATTATTATAACAAAAAGCAATTCATGAAGAAGCTTATAGCTCAAGTGGATAGATATTATGGTGAAAAGCAAGTATAGAAATTATGAACAACTTGCCGATTTAGAATAGGAGTGGCCTTAAGACAATAAAAACAAGATCCATTTCTTTGTTAAGCTTGATTCATTGAATTATTACATGAACATAGATGGACTGGGCTGGTTATAGTTTTGAGTGCAAACCAACTAATGACTGTTTGTAACTTCCTAACCAGCCTTTTTTTGTGTATTTTCCATAAGGTTTACAATCCATTCATTTGAAATTCAAAAATAATTGCTGTCAAGGCCACGTGGCACCTCGCCACGTTTCACCTATGCAAACCCTAGAAGGAGGCCGTGCAAGCCTGGCTGCTGCGCTCTCTTCGCTGTCCTGAGCCACAGAAACCCTTTACCACTGCCCATGCCGGAAAACCCTCGTTTTCCTACCTCCTGCGTGCCTCTATTACCCTGCTACCCTCCCACTGCTGTTGGCGCGGCCACTCACCGTTGTGGCCACTGCCGTGATAATGGGCTCGTGGCCTAGCAGCGGGCCATAGAGAGCCACACAAGGCCAGCAACTAGCTGCGCTGGTCCTACAGATGGCCACGCTCCGGCCCTGCAATAGGCCATACAGCCCCGAACCCACGGCCGTGCCACTGAAACCGTTGTGCCGTCGCCACATTCTACCAGCCGGAAGCCTAGCCAACACCACTGTTGGGGACACGATTCAATAGGAATTTTTGAAGTTAAGTAGCAAAATTCTTGTACTTTGTTCATTAGAGAGAGTTAGAATATTTTCCAAGTGCCCGCAATAGGAGATCTAAGTGTAATTGGATCTTTATTCAAGCATTGATGTACATGAACACACCATTGTGGCAATAAAGATGAGCTCTTTGATTCATTCTCGCAACACTTAAAACTTTCTTTCTTTATGCATCTATATATTGTGATTTCATACAGTTCACATTTAATGTTATTCATTAAGTAATTAATTTTTGTCAATTAAACAACTAATTAAAATACACAAGCACGACCCCTTCAAACAAACGTGTGACACTTGGTAGCTCAGAAACAATTAGTGTTTGACAATCGAGTAGTGTTTACATGAAGTTCAGGATGTGTCTAGGAAATGGAAATGGTTACTTATGTTAGGTTAGATTAGACAATGGTTCACTTAACATTTAATTACTCTTACTTTCATTACTATTTTTTAGGCGATCAAATTGATAAAACATAAACTAATAAAAATCTTATGCCTCAGTCACACTTAACCATACACTTGCATTTCACAAGTGAAACTGGGAAGACAATGGATGAACAACACAAACTCATTGTTTAGCTCTAGCATACTTGGTAATTAAAGTCTGCCGAATTCAACCAAATCGCATATAAATGCTTGTTATTCGTATGGTTGGACGTAGGGGTACCTTGCCGCTCATCATTGGTGCCGTTGCTGGAAACTTTAGTTCTACATGTGCTATCTAAACTTAGTGAAACTTAGTAACCTTGTTGTTCAAACCCTAAAAGTCAAATTTTACAAAAATGAAATTATTATTACAACTAAATTAAATCCTAACCACACACTACATATAGATTTATTAACATAAAATGTCTTCTTCTCACAGGAGTTTATCTCTGCCTAGGGCAAACCAAGTGCCTCAACAATACCAGGTCTTATATGCTCATCCCAACGAGTATGTACCAAACTTCACTTTCATCTTACATCAAGATGAAATGCTACGATGGTGCGACATGGAAGGCAACATTGTGTTGCCACCAGATCAATTTGTTCCAATTATGCTCTAACTAATGCTTGCACAACATGAACTTCAACATCTCCACGGGGAGTATGAGATGCAAGATCCCAATTCAAGGGATTACCATCCCATTGAAGCACAAAGGTTAAGGGATCATCAACCGGAGCAACAACATGAGCTTTTGAAGGGCAAGGGGTTAAATACTTTTCCACCTTCGCTTGGCCCATTGGATGGAGGTGAATACTTCTCCTGGGGCTTTTCCTTTGGTGACACTCCTCTCTTTGACTTTGGTCAAGGGGCCCTCAACCAGAATATGCAATCTGCAATTCATAATCCAAGTTCTGGTTGGAATGAATCCAATGACAGAAATGGATTTAGAGGAGCAAGTCATGACAAAGGGGCAAATGGAAGTCATGATTACAATCGTAGTTGTGATCATTGAAGAGAAGGTGGTAGGCAATGGCATGATGCAAATCCTCCTTCCTCTTCCCCTTCATCATCTTCTTCTTCATCATTTGGCTTAGATTGTGGCATGTAAGGATTCTAACAGCATTGTGGCCTTCCTCAAATCAAGGGAGGTTGTTCATGTCTAGCCTCTTTATTCTGCTATCCTTTACATGCCTTGTTAGAATCCTTACGGCCTCTACAATGTTCCATTAGGACTAGTAGAAGATATTGTGACCACTGTTTATGGGTAGTCATATCCTGTCAACTTCCTAGTAATCAAGGTGGAGAATTGTAAGGGGGACTTCCCAATTATTATGGGAAGGGCGTGGTTAAGCACTGTTGATACCAAAATGGGCATTAGAGATCTTTCCTTAAAGATATCCAAAGAAAATGAATTTGGGAAGATTGAGAAGAAGAGGGTTTCATGTATACCGTACAGTGATTCAGGGTGCCATTGTGTGCAGAAGCTATGGTTAGTAAAGTAAACATCTATCTCTATATGCAAGTAGTATGCACCAAAAGTTGAAATCCAAAGATGTCTGTATGCAGTAGCTACAAAACAAGAAGGCACTCCATGGTTGACAACTAATTCTAGTAGTATTACATTATGCATGAAACTTATGAGGGCCTAATGTGTGATTATGTTGCAAGTATGGATGAACTCCAGCATGTTCATCACCAGCTCTCTGAGGGAGTAAATGATGATATCAATTGGGGAAAGTTAGAGATTCCTAATACTTTCAAACAAGAACCCTTTGAATTAAAGACACTATTAACCAGAATTGAGTATGAGTTCTTAAAAAATAAAAAGTTGGTCATTATTAATGCCAAACTTACTACATGACAAAAGAAGATGTTGATGAATGTTATGGAAAAATGGTCAATGGACTTTTCTTGGTCATATTTTGAGCTCACAGGAATAGCTCCAAGAATATGCCAGCACCGGATATACACTGACCTTGCCATTAAGCCAAAATGATAGCCACAGTGGCAGTTAAATTCCAAATTAAAGCTGATTGTCAAAGAGGAGATCGAGCAACTCCTCAAGGAAAGATTCATCTATCCTGTTGCATATAGTGAGTGGGATAGTCCACTTGTGATCATGTCCAAGAAAGAAGGCAAATGGTGGATGTGCATCAACTTCTAGCTGCTCAATATGGCAAATTTCAAAATCATTTTCCATTGCCTTTTGTCAACCAAGTTCTACACACCATTTCTAGGCATAGCTACTCTAGCTTTCTAGATGATTATAGTGGCTATAACCAAATCCAAATCACACCAAAGGACCAAGCAAAGCTGACTTTCACAAGTCCTTGGGGAACTTTTGCTTATCATCAAATGTCATTTGGTCTATGTAATGCCCTAGCTACATTTCAACGATTAGTCCTTAGCATTTTTCAACAACAAATTGGAGCTACATTCAAGTAAGCCCTAGATAGTCTTGATCATGTATTGAGAAGATGTGTCGAAACAAACCTTCAACTTAATTGGCAAAAGAGCCATCTTATGTTCCAAGAAGGCATAGTTTTGGGGCACCATATCTCAAAAGCAGGAATCAAGGTGGACCCTAAAAAGATAAGGGTCATCCAAGGAATAACCCATCAACCAGAAACAGTCAAAGAAGTGTGGTCATTCCTTGGTTATACTGGCTACTACCAGCGCTCCATCGAGAACTTTTCCAAAATCATCAAACCATTGGTTGAATTAACAAAAAAAGATGCACCATTTGCTTGGACCTCTATATGTGAAATAACATGTCAACAACTGAAGCAAAAGATTGTTGAGATCCCAATTGTACAAGCACTTGATTGGTCTAGGCCATTTCATATGATGACTAATGCATCAAATTATGATTTGGGGGCAATGCTTACATAGCTGGATGATAAAAAACGTCCATATTACATTCACTATGCAAGTCAGAGTATCGCAGGTGCACAGCTAAACTACACCACTATGGAAAAAGAGTTGATGGCGGTGGTGTTTGCCTTAGAAAAGTTCAAGCACTATGTGCTTGGTTATAAAGTCTTTGTGCACACAGATCATAGCACCATCCAATTTTTAATGAATAAACCAATGATGAGCCCCTGTGTCATACAGAGGCTTGTGATTTTGCAAGAGTTCAATTTCACAATGGTAGATTGAAAGGGTGTGGAAAATGTGGTCGCTGACCACTTATCACAGCTACGATGGGACAACAAGGAGAAAGAGAGCCCCTTATCTCATCAATTTCCTAATGAATATCTCTTTATAGGGGCTATTAATGCATAAATGCCCAATGAACCAAGATGGTATGACACCATTCTTACTTTACTGCTCAAGCAAGAACTATGGCAAGGGCTGGACACCTAAAAGAAACAATAGTTTCTTCACCAAGTTAAGCTTTTCATGAAAATCAGTGGGAACCCTTACAATGTCCTGACGACCTGGTACACTAGTGTGTCCCTGACATAGATCAACTACACGTTCTCTAGGACACTCACGAAGGCCCTTGTGGGGGCCATTATGATGGGAGATGCACGACCATAAAAATCCTCATGGCAGGATATTACTGGCCAATAATCTTCAAGGATGCACATCAATTCATCTGTGCTTGTAATTGTTATTAAAAAGATGGTGGAATAACAACTTTAATGGAGGGGTCACAGCAATGGATTCAGCCTCTTGAGCCATTTAATATTTTGGGCATTGACTTTATGGGTCCCATCATGCCTATGTCAAATGGAAAGGCATATATAATAGTCACAGTTGACTATTGCACTAAGCGGGCAGAAGCAACAACCATCATTGATTGTACATCCACTACTGCTGCTCAGTTTATACAATAGATAATCTTACATAGGTTTGGTGTGCCTCATGCATTAATTTTTGATAATGGAACTTATTTCATAGGTTCCACTTTTTGAAAACTCATGCAATGCTTAGGGGTTGAGCACAAACTCATAACACCTTATCACCCTCAAGCCAATGGTCAAGCTGAAGTCACTAATTAGGAGATTACGAAAATTCTAACATGCACTATTAGCAAATACCAAAGAAAATGGAGCACCAAATTAAATGATGCCCTTTGGGCCTATCGCTCCACATGGAAGCTTCCCATAGGTTATTTTCCCTATGAGCTCGTGTATGGAAAATTACCAACACTGCCCAGTCAATTTGAGGTCTGTACACTCTCTACAGTCTATGACCTTGACATGGATCTATGTCTAGCACAAAAAGAAAGATTAATGAATCTCAACTTGCTAGATGAAAATTGATTAATGGCCTTGTCATCCAAAATAATTCATAAGGAATTCAACAAGAAATGCCATGACCTCAAAATAAGGAAAGTCAAGTGTCAACTAGGAGACAAAGTTCTCTACTAGAATCCTGCACACGTACCTCAACAAACCAAGTTTCAAACATAGCAGGAAGGACCTTACATTATCGAACAAACTTTTCCATCTAGGGCCATGATTATATATAAACTTTATAGCCAAAACAAGAAGCAATTAGTCAACATCCAATAGCTAAAACCTTTCCATGAGCCCAAGTCAACCAACTCAACAAACACCTTCCTAGATAGATAACCACACTCTATCTTTCAGATCACCTCCTTCCAACTTAGTCATGGAGTAGATGGCCATCCATACTAACACCTTAAATGGCTCCTTAGTCTTTTGACTTCTTTGTTTTACACATTTTTGGTTTTACAACTTTTTGTTTTCATATTCTTTATTTTACATCTTTTTGTTTTTCCGGTTATTCATCTTTTCTAAGTTTTTGTTTTATATCATTGTTAGTATATTTAATCTTTCTTGAATAATCTTTTACTTTCTTTTATATTTTCTTATGTTTGGTGTAATTCTCTACTCTTTTTGCTAATAAGGTACTAGGTACCATGATAATGCGCTACTCAGTATTGGTATGTATCATTTGTGATTTGATTGTTGATGTCTAGTTTCTGACTTTGAATGTCATTATTGACAACTAGGACATGGTTTCTTTTCATGTAATAGGTAGTAAGTCCACATCATCCACCCATCCACACACTCTATGGTTTTCCTTGTTCTGGAAACATGTAGTCCCTTTTTCATTAATACAACCTTAATAAATTTGTGACTTGCGTAGTTTCCAAAAATGGGAAGGAATCAAAGGTTTGGATAGGGTGTCACTTTAAAGGGATGTGGTATTCTTCATACTTTTTCATTTTCCTGCTTGCGGGGGTGTTCTCGTAAGATTCTCACCGTTCCATGTCATTCCACAACAGGAAGTCAAATAAGTCCTTACATGGTATGGTCCTCATAAAATAAATGAAGATTCAAAGCACACCCCTTGGACAAAATAAATGTGAAAACACATGGGTCTTTGCATGGTGTGGTTCCCATTCAAAGAAAAAAAATATGGGAATTCAAAGCACACCCCTTAGACCAAATAAAAGGGCTACAAGCACTAGTTATCAGACTTGTATTGTCTCCTCTAACTAAGGCCCTTTCTCACTTCCTACTTCTTCTTCAATTTGAAATGGTGGTTGTTTTATGGGAGCATTCTTGTGTCTCAAGGGATGGACCAGTCTTAGAATGCTAATGCAAAGTCATGGAAGGTGGTTGGTTTTGGTCTAGACTAAGGATGGATCCTACCAAGTTATTTAATCACAAACTCCACAAGGGACTTCATGTGACCATAATTAGGAACTCCATTCCATTCTCTCTCTCATCCCTCTATGCTTTTCATGCCTCGCCTCACTGCCAGTTTCATGTTTTGATTCGATGTTCTAGTTTGATGTGTCAGGTTTCTCAGTTAGTTAATTCTAGGTTTTTGTACTTAACCTTCTATAACCATTAATCATCCACGATGCCCACGAACTCCTTGGTTTGAAGTTATGCAAGGGCATAAAAGGCCTGTGCCTGCTTTGGGAAGGACCCACTTGCATATCTTTTGGCTTTGTTAAGTTAAGTTCTTTAACCTTATACATTTTTAGAATAAAATTCTTTTATTTACCCCATCAATGTCATCCAATTGTGCACATCTTCACAATTGTTTTTAGTGAATTCTTTCTTTTTATTGTTGTGAATTTTGATACCCTCTTTTCAGTATTCCTTATGTTAAGCTTTTTCTAAATTTTATGGACCACTTCTCTTTCTTAACCCATTTTTCAATCTTTCCACTAACATTATCATGCAACTAATCTACCACAATCACAACTTAGCTAGATAAAATCACTAACGAGACAAGGTATTCAACCGCTATGTGTTACACTTTATATACTAGTCCTTGATTTTGTTGTGATTAAAGAGGGGAGCATGGACTGGAGCAAGACTATCTTCACCAACGAGTATGCAACAATATCACTCATGAGAGATTGTTCATGATCACTGGATCTCTTCTACCTCTCCCTCATTCTTTTGCTGCCAAGAGGGGTTGAATGTCCATTAGATCTGAGGGTGTTCTTTCCTGTTGTCATGAACATCCAATTTTCTATACAATTGTAATGAGGTATGATTAGGTACTTCTCTATTTGTCTATTTCCTCTATGTCACTCTGCATGTCAGTCAAACATTCCATACCTCCTAATATATTTCCTAAGGAACTTGTTTCCCTTCTTCTGTACTTGAGGAAAATTTTTCATTTAGTCGTGGGGGTATGATGAATCATGTTTTACTTAAGCTCTGATATTGGAGTGGCTGCAATATCAGGTACATGATATCGAGTACACAATATCATGACCCAAGTGCGATATCGCAGGATACTCTCGAACCTATAAATACAGCCCTTGGGCACATGATTCAGTAGTAGTTTTTGAAGTCAAGTAGTGAAATTCTTGTAGTTTGTTCATTTGAGAGTAAGAATATTTTCCAAGTGCTTGTAACAAGAGGTCTAAGTGTAATTGGATCTTTATTCAAGCATTGATGTACCTAAACACATCATTGTGTTGGCAATAAAGACGAGCTCTTTAATTCATTCTTGCAACACTTGAGACTTTCTTTCTTTATGCATTTATATATTCTGATTGCATGTAGTTCACATTTAATGTTATTCATTTAGCAATTAATTTTGATCAATTAAACAACTAATTAAAATACACAATCATGACCCCTTCAAACATACGTGTGACACTTGGTATCTCAGAAACGGTTAGTGTTTAACAACCCAACAATGTTTACACGAAGCTCAAGATGTGTTCGAGAAGTGGGAACAGTTACTTATGTTAGGTCAGATTAGATAATAGTTCACTTAGCATTTAATTACTCTCACTTTTATTATTATTTTTTAGGTGATCAAATTGATAAAACAAAAAATAATAAAAATCTTATGCCTCAATCACACTTAACCATACACTTGTGTTTCACAAGTGATACTGGGAAGACAATGGACAGACAACATGAACTCACTATTTAGCTCTAGCATACTTGGTAATTAAAGTTTGTAGAATTCCACCAGATCACACGTCAATGCATGTGATTCATATGGTTGGGTGTAGGGGTACCTTGTCACTATCATGGAACTTGAAGTCCTTAAAGTTATATTTAAAGATCAAATGACTATGGTTGAGAACCTACCCAAAAGCATGAGCGACTACCATGAGTTACAAAACATAATAAAGGTGTTTGACATCAAATACAAATAATTTACTACATAATTCATCAACACTCATGAGATGTTTCCAACTCTAGCTTGTCCTTGAGAAGTTCCCATAACTACTAATCTAGGCAAACTAGTTTGGAAAATCCATGTTTCCATGACAAACGAGGAGATAATGAGGGCTTTACTAGATGCATTCCAACTAAAATAAACTATAACTAGGCAACTATAGCCAACACTAAGGCATGAGGAGCCATCATAGGCATTGTAATGATGCCACCCTTGGAAACACCATTTAGCACCAACCAAAAGTCCCAACAACAACAATGAGAGTAAGGGCAAACTCAAGGTAGACTACACCTTAATACTATGCATCCTATATCACAACATAGCACACAACCTGTTAGCAAATAGTTATACATGTTAATATTATCATAAACATTAATTACATAACTAGACCAACTAAGCATATGTAACACCCAAAATTTTTTGGTGTTTCACTGTCGACGTAGTTTGTTGCGTTGACTAGGCCCCATCAACTAGGCCTTGTCAATGTAGTCTATTGTGTCAACGTAGCCCTGTTGACACAGTGTCTAGTTTCCTCTATAAATATGCACTCACAACCATGTTTATGCAATTCTTTGGTCAATAGAGTAGCCAAACTCTTGCAGTTTTATTCCGTAATCTTAGAGAATAGTCAATGAGTGCCCGCAGTGTGGATCTGAGTTAGTTGTACAACGTCTTATTCGAGTGGCAATGTACCTAGACACATTCCATGAACAGTAATAAGATCGAGATTGATTCTTATTCATTGCAACACTTTGACTTAGATTAAATTTACTTTTAATGCAATTTATATTCCATGTACTTAGTTAATATTTATGTTTCCATGCATGTTAATGAATTGGTGGAATGAGCGTGGCCAGTTTCGAGCATAAACACATATTCGCTTGATAATCCCAACAACGTTGTTACTTGGTTCGCCTAGTAGCATAGTGCTTGGTAATCCCAGTAGTGGATACGTGGGTTCAGGATGTGTACAACAAGCTGGGAATGGACACTCATTACCCATAGGCTAGTTTAGACTTTACTTTCTGTTGTTAATTAGTTTAAATAATTGATTTCTTTATTATCGTTAGGGGTAGCATAAGGCTACAACAACATCAAGAATCATATACCTCACTTTGGACTAAGTCATATGTGACATAACTACCATTAGTCCAAGTGGGAAGATAGTGAACTACAATCAAGGCATAATGATCTAGATGCCACAACTAGTCCCATCCATGGAATTTGACTAGATCATGTGTGAACACTTGTCATTCGTATGGTTGGGCATAGAGGGTACCTCGCCGCTCATCACCTAGCCAACACCACTGTTTTGCAACACTTTCTCCTCTTGTTGTCATGCCTTTCCACTGTCATTTTACCCACTATGTCTTCCTTAGTGTCATCTCCGCCATCACATTCTTTGCCATTTTAGCCTATGTGTAGGCTATTTTTGTCGCCACTACATGGAGTTAGCCAATCTCCATTGCACCAATCTTGTAATGCTTATTGCTAGGAGGCTTAGATCTAAATTGGAAAAACAAGTTGCCAACTTGTACTTATTGTATGAGAATAAGTACATGCTTCACTAGAAGGCACAAGAGAAACTAGAGATTGCTAGCATGGAATTTAAAGTCCTTAAAGTTATATTTAAAGATCAAATGACTATGGCTAAGAACCTACTCAAAAGGATGAGCAACTACCAAGAATTACAAAACATACTAAAGGTGTTTGAAATTAAATACAAACAATTTACTACCTAATTCATCAATACTCATGAGATGTTTTCAACTTTGGCTTGTCCTTGAGAAGTTCCCATAACTACTAATATAGGCAAACTGGTTTGGTCAATCCATGTTTCCATTACAAACGAGGAGATAATGAGGGCTTTACTAGATGCATTCCAACTAAAATTAACTATAGCGAACATTGAGGCATGAGGAGCCATCATAGGAGATGTAATGATGTCACCCTTGGAAACACCATTTAGCACCATCCAAAAGTCCCAACAATAGCAATGAGAGTGAGGGAAAACTCAAGGTAGACTACACCTTAATACTACACACCCTATATCATAGCATAGCTCACAACTCGTTAGCAAATAGTTAGACATGTTAATATTGTCATAAACATTAATTACATAACTAGACCAACCAAGCGTATGCACACACCCACACACACAACAAGTACACAACACACTAACTTCCCTATAAGGATTATGATACGTTCCTATACTAACACATCTAGCCCTAAGCCCAACTTTGAGGAGAGAGAGGTGGCCCAAGCATCGGAGCCAAAGCTCCTTTGCAAGCCTACATATTCCTGTGATGAGGATCACAAGGAATCAAGGCCCATGTAGTTATAAATGATGGTTAAGATAGCATGAAACCCCAAAGGATCTCCATGCTCCTCTAGCTCTTATTTCAAAGGGAAGCAACCTTCAATTTACTAACAAGGCATGTGATGAGACGTGACTTGCACTGGGCCGCGATATCGTGTCTTACCC
>MNCI01025358.1:4343-15870 GCA_015680685.1 Gnetum montanum
CTTCTACATCACCACCAACTGTTCTTGAAGTGTCTACACCACAGCAACAACCCATGAACGTTATTTGTGCTACTATTGCCAACAACATTGAGAGACCTCCTCAACATCAAAGGCATCCCTTCTTTAGACATGACCGTAGGAAGGGACAACACAGTCCCAAGGCCACTACATTCTCCAACTCAGCACAAGTCCAACACTGTGGTGCATCCTTCTCCTCGAACCCAACGCCTCATGTCACCATTAGGGCCACCAATTAACACTCCAAAAACCATACGGCCCAATGAATACAACCATGGAGAGCAACATCCTGACCCTTGCATGCCATCTTATGGTCTCAAGTATCATAGTGGGTCAACTCTTTACCCGGGAACCACATTGTATAAATTGCCCCACTATGCTTACTATAATCAGGTGTGTGAACCCCTATGGGGTAAGAATGACCAAGTTTCAATATTTCCAACATGCAAGGATCCTCATCTTTGATTTATTAATCCTTTCCATGCTCAACCGTTTAGTTATGGGGGATATCCCCCATTTTAATAACAAGCAGGATTAATAAATATTTTTCATTTTCTTTAATTTTACAAATTTTTGTTTTCCAATTTTTCAATCTCTTTTTTGTTACTTTTTTTACTTTTTGTCTTTTTATCTTTTTATAAGTACTCTCATCTATGAATAAAACACTCACGTGACTCGTTGATTGAGGTGTGTTCTATGTTATCGAGTTTCGAGCGATCAATTATTTGGACAGTGAGCCCATTTCACCCACTCATCCATTCTACAAATAAGAGATTCTGATCAAGGGTACAGTGATATTCTTAACATTGTTAAAACTTAAAATTAATTTTGTGTTCATTGTACCCAGAATGAAGAAGGATGGACCAAGAGGGAATGATTAGGGTGTGACATCAAGGGGACTTGCGGATTCTCTTTGGTGACGTTTGTGAGAGTTATCACGCAGCATGGTTGTACTAAGATCCTTGTAGATCTAATGCAAAATGGAAGTAAGAGTAATCAAAAGGCACTAAAAAATCCAATGCTGTTGTAGTGGGTCCCACTGGAAAGACATGCACCCATGCTTGAAGTTTGGCAGCTTCTATGGATTTAGCAATCGAAAAAAAAAACAAAAAAACACACAAAGAAAGTGCCACAAAGCAACAATTACTCCTCCCTTGAACAAAATGCCAAGTGATCGTATGCCTTGTTGTTATGATACTCTCGTAGTTGCTCATCATGGGATGAAACAATGTAGTGTCACTGATCAGAGGAATGGACTTGGTCCTGATCTTGGAACGTTGGGTTAATGACACATTAATCATGCTTTACACACAGGATTCATTATGTCCTAAGTTAGTTACCTCATGTCCCAATCTCTACAATCCCTTCTATAGTCCATCTCATCTCGCTGTTCATGTAATTGTAGCTTGTGTCTTGTATAGCATAGAATTCTTACCTAATTCTGATGATACTTACATGTGTGCATTTTGTGGAACCAGTGTGCATTACATTTAATCCTTCTAGTGCCTATGGACATTTTTAAGTGGGTTACACAAGGGCATTATAGGTTGGAACCTACTTTGGAGAGGACCCATTGCGTAATTTTTGTAATTTTCACACATAACATATCTTCCACACATCATCTATTACCCTTAGCGTATTGTCAACAATATTCTTTCCCTTATTACTATCCCTCCGATTCAAACATTCCTATGAACCATCACATAGCATTTTTCTCTCCCTTATCATCCTAGGTCCGTATTGATGAATTCCACACCATCATAATTTTCATGCCTTTAGAATGAGTGAATTACCCTGGAACCCTTTAACACTTGTCCAGATGTGCTTAGTTTACATCATTTAATTCAAAAAAAAATATTAAAAATTCAGTATATTCTATAAGTGCCCTAACATCGATAGGCCATGATATCGCAGCCGACGCGATATCATGTCCCAAAAATATATATATACGTGACCCCCTGCGCTACTTAACATCATTTGCAACTGTTCACATGGGGGAGCTTTTGCAAATTTCTCTCTATGACTCGTGATTGCGCACCGCTTGCTTTCATATCCATAACTCGCTCGTTGGTACTTTGATTTTCATTCTGTTTGCACCTACTTGAACCCGGAGTGTTCAACTTAGTCGTGGGGGAGGGGCACACGCCGAATAGCGCATAATTTTTTTTGAAATTCGTCATCGCCCAAAGGACATTATTAAGGGTAATTAGTTATAAAATTAAGGATAAATGTGCCAAAACCACTTTCATCTCCTTAGTTATACCGGGAAACTAGATTTGGAAACCACCTAAGCAAATAGGATTCAATATTATAATCTTTCAGGGATATTTTCTCCTAATAGTTAACATCACACAGAGATAAAACAAATTCTTTAAGGCAAGCAGTAAAATATAACCTAACTTTGGTAACAACCTTACTAACGATTGGCCCCATGTGATTGTAGATGTCCCCGAAACGTGGACAACAGAAAGGTCCTGCTCAAGGTGGAATCAAGTGACCTAGGAGAGGTGAAGGACATGTTCTTGCTGAACAACATGCAGAGCAGGAGGAAAAATCACTTAGTATCCACTAACAAGACCCTGCCACTGTACAATCAAGGTAGGCGGAAGGAGGAGTTGCTGTAGCGTCTGAATAGGGATGACTTCTCACGTTGCCTTAGGATTGTGTTCAGGCCATCCATGAACGGTCCATATTTACTACAGTGATTGTGGAATTAAACTTTGGACCTTTCAAAAAATTTTCTTTGGAGGCCGTTAGGGATCACTTGAAAGGGTCTCCATTATGGCCTACCCTCTTTGAAAGTGGTGCCTTGTACTTAGGAGAAATGTACCAATTTTGGCACAACAAAGAACAAGGCACCACGATTAACATTTGTGGTGTGATTGTTGATTTCTCTATTCAAGCCATTTCAAAAGTATTAAACCTTCCGAATACAGGGCCAAAGGTTGCTTAATTGTCTACTTGCTCAGACCCTGATGTGCGACAAGTTTGGTTAGATAGGGCGTACGACAAGGAAGATAAGACCTTTGGGGAGTTAACGACGGAAGAGAGGATTTATTTCAAAATAGAAACTTATCACATCTTCCCCACAAAAGGTTTAAAAAGAATTTCAACACATGTGGTAAGAGGATGTGTAGTGTTGATGGGAAAGGTTAATGCTAACTTGCCTCATCTATATTTTACGGAGTTCCTTAGGCAGTTTGAAGAACAGAAGACAGGGAAGTTTGCGTTGCCCTTCCCTTGTCTTATCAGGAAGCTATGCAAACATGCTGGTATCAAAGGATACACCAATGATGTCCTCTGAAAAGTCCAAAATGCTTCATATGCCGAACTGCTAAAGCCATTAGCTGCAAGAAAAATCACTAGTGAGACGCTGGGGCCAGAATAAGAAAAAGAACAGATGGCAGGGGCAACTGAAACTCAACTTGCAGGACCCAGCCAACGTCCAAGCATGGGACCCAGTCAACAACAAAAAGTAGGGCCTAGCACGGGCTAGCAGGATCAACCACCGCCATCGCTGCAAGATTACAGACCATTGATGAGCCATCTTAGGGCCATCGTTGAGACGGTCAGCTGGGGAAGTTGTGATGACGCAAATCTCTTCCTCGTCATCGACAATGCTGTATAGCCTACAGTTTCTATGGATCATGCTTGGGGTAAAGTGTCCATTCAAATAGGAGGAGGAGAGAGTGCTTGGTCACAACAGATTTCAGGGAATGCTACGTGCTTTCAGGTGCAGTTGGAAACTGGTGAAGGGGCCACAGTGGTGGTCATGCAGCACCAGGATGCAGCAGGAGCCAAAGAAGTGGTTGTAGACCATATTAAAGAATCATTCAATGTGCCTGTTGTGCCACTGGCAGATCTTACAGGAGCACGGGATGCTCAAACTCTAGTCAGTACCTCAATGACTCCTGCGGAACATGAGGATGTACTTGACTGATTGCTACAAACAGGACATGTAATGACGTCCTTGTTTGACATCCCATAGGATGTTACAGCAATACAATTAGATCTCATTTCCACCAAGGGAAAGTTGGTCTTGATGGTGAAGAGGGCTGAGCACGCTGAAGTAGAAGTGCAAAGATTGCAAGAAAGGCTCGTGACCTTGCAAGCAGCATAGCGAGATCCTTCTCAATTCATTCCCGCAGACCAGCTGGATACTTTTAGAATCTAGCAACTTACTAAACTGTTGACAGAGAATAAAAGGGTGGCAAAAGAAAAAGAGAAGGCTGTTTGGGATGCCTCTATGGCACAAGAGCAAACTTATGCGCACACTAAGGCACTCAAAGCCTTACAAGAGGAGAACAAACAACTTGTTGCTGACAACCTTCAGTTGACCTCTGTGGAGAAACAAAAGAATGTTCTCGAAGAAAATTTTCAACAGTTGTGAGAACAACTAATTAGGGTCAACTAGGACATAAACCATTTAGCTAGGGAAAATCTAACCCTTTTAATGGAGGAGGTATGCGCCATTCATCAGAAGACAGTCATTGAAATAAGTGCATGGCAGAATGAGCCTAAACGACATGAGAAACTAAAGGAGCATTTCTAGGACTAGGTGGGGATGTATAAAAAAATCATCGAGAAGTAGATCCATATGGCCAAGGCCCACATCAACGCTCTTAGTGCTCAACACACTAACTAGCGGGCCATATTGGACACATATGCGTTTGCCCACTAGGCGGAAGTTAAGAGCCGAGACTTGTAGATCCAGGACCTTACAGAGTACATGGAGTTGGCAAACCTGCGGTATGCTAACCTTGCCATGTTAATAGTAGGGTGCTTGAGAATGGAGCTCGAGCAATAGGTAGCCACCACCTATGTCAAATATGAAACAGAATTTGCAAAACACAAGAAAACATTGGAAAAATTGGAGGTTGCAAATTTTGAACTCGAGGTGATTAAAGCAAGCTACCAGGGGCAGAAAGGTGTCGTAATAGACTTGGCTCGATGGCTCATAGATTTTCAAGAATATAGAGACAAAGCTAGAGCCTATGAGGAGGAACAACGGGTGTTTGCAGCTTGGTATGTCAAAGCAAATAAAATGTTTCCGCAATTACCGTGCCCATGGGAGGTGCCAACTCCATCAAACATTAAAACATTAGCATGGACGATATAGGATCCCCAAACTGAAGAGGAGAAACTCTAGGTGATACTTCGACGTCATCAGATCCCAAGACCTGTAGCGCAAGACAAGGGAAAGGCATTCATGGAGGAGCCATCACCACCAGGAACTACATGAGTTTCACCCAATTTTGTGCTTATAGGAATTTCTTTTGCGTTCTTTGTGTTGTGTCTCAATTTTTTTCTGATTCCACACTGCGGCATGAATCCATTCTAGTTAGTCAATAATCCCATACCTATCCACTATGTAATCAATGGAGCTTGTTCTCACTTTAACTTGAGGACGAGTTTTCATTCAGTCGTGGGGGTATGATGAGTCATGAATTGTTGGTCGTGATATCGCACCTATGATATTGCGTACGTGATATCACGTACATGATATCACAGCCTAGACGTGATATCACAACCTATTTCCTCATCTATAAATAAGAGGTAGGTAGATTTGGTAAAGGGAGAATAGTTTTTAGTATTAAGATAGGGATTTTTTTTTAGTTTTTTTCCTCTCAACCCTTTCTCCCAATGCATGCCCACAGTGTGGTGATTGTAATTGTACAGCATCCTTATTCGAGTGTCACGTACTTGGACATGCACATGACCAGTAATAAAGATCAAGATTACTTCATCATTGCAGCATCCACTTAGCTTAATCATTTAACTATTTTAGTTATTTATTACTTTCTTAGTTAATATCTCTCTACCCTTATCTTCTAGTAATGCGGAATGAGTACAACTTAATCACGAGCATTTAAGTGTGACTACTTGGTAACCTAGTAGTGTACCTAGGCCATGCGCTTGGTAATCCCAGTGGTAGTCGTGCACGACGTCCAAGATGTGTATGGATGATTAAGGAATGAATGCTCATCGCACTTAGGTTAGTTTAGATTCTCACTCACTCACTCTCTCTCTTCTAGTTTAGTTGATATTATTTCCCATCATCCCCAGGAGTAGCATTAGTGTAGGAACAGATCAAACACCTCACTCTGGAGTAAACCATATGTGACAAAGCTAATACTAGTCCAGGTGGGAAGACAACGAACTATGATCTACGAGTAACTATCTGGATAGCACAACTAGTTTGTTTGTAGAGTTCGACTGGATCATGCGTGAAACGCTCGTATTTGTATGGTTGAGTGTAGGGGTACCTTGCCACTCATCAAGATCCTATTTTTCCCTTGTTGTTTATCCTTGCTATGGAAGGTTTTGGGGCTTTTATACGATAACATTAGAGATTTGGTCTTATTAAATGTGTCACTCTAAGTAATGTCTTTCTTTTTTTGAGTCAATTTGTGCATGCCTTTAGATTAGAGATTCATCTTAACAAGACTAAAGGATCATCACCTATAACCTCAATACTCATCCCACCAAAGCAAGGTCCTTGGAAAGGTTGGTGGATGAGTAAAAGTATAACCTCTTTTAAGTGGTTGTATCTTAGCTTGAACCCATGTCTTTTGATTAAGAAATAAACACCTTACCATCACTCCAAATGATCGTTCCTTAATTTTGGGATCTCTAAACCTATTTTTCAATCATTTTCCAATATGATATAGTGTTAAGAAGATGAGTGATGAGAAGTGAGGTACCCCTACACCCAACCATACGAATCACGAGCGTTCACACGTGAATCAGTCAAATTCCACAGATTGCAAGCACTTACGTACATCGAATTCTAGCTAGCAAAACCTTAGTTAGAATGGTCGTTGTCTTCCCAATCTCACCTGTGATATTCTAAAGCGATGGTTGAGTGAGATTGAGGCAAATGATTTTTGTTAGTTTTCTTTTTATCTTTAAAGGTCTAATTATTTTAATGTAGGAAATAGAAAGTTGTGTAATTTTTAATTGTTCTACTCTATCGCTTAAGTCTCCCTAGCATAAGCAACTGATCCCATCTTCCGTGCACATCCTGAGCATATCCTAACCACTGTTGGGTTACCAGATGTTAAGCATCACTAGGTTACCAAGTGTCTGATATATGTTCGAGATGGTCATGCCTATGGTTCTCATAAAATATGAAAAGGACAATAACCATAAAGTAATAACAATAAAATCTTTTGGAATTATTTAAGTGTTGAAATATGAAAATGTCTTAATGCTTAAGTGATTAAATCCAAATGCTGCAAGGAATAATCGAAAAGCTTGTCTTTATTTTCGGTCACGCCAATGGGCTCGGGTAGATTAGCGCTCGAATAAAGAGTCGTACACCTTTCTCACACCTGCTGCGGGCACTTGGGAAATATTTTAACTTACATGAAAAAAACTGCAAGAGCTTCGCTACAACTACCAAAATGATGCGATAAATGTTGCGGGTGCATGCATATTTATAGAGGAAGACAGACTCTACGTTAACGAGGTCGCGTTAATGCATGAACAGATGTGTCGATGGGGTTATGTCACTGTGGCTGCATCAACGAGGTACCGTTGGTGTAGCCCAATCGACGCATCAACTGAACACTTCATCAATGAGATTTCCACCAAATATTTGCGAATTATTTTATTTTTCGGTTGAATGAAGGTTTCTATTTTGAATGAGGTGATGCACAAGGTTTTTAATAAACTTTCTAGATGGAAAAAAAATTTACTGTCTTTAGCTAGGAGGCTTCGACTTCTACANCAAGCTTACTTGTATGACACGATTGTATGGTTAAGTAAACCTGAGGTATATGATTTTTATGCTTTTTATGTTTTATGTCCTAGTGCTAAAAAGGGAGAAATGAAATAATTAAGTAACTAATTTAATTTAACTAATTAGCTAGGTTCTAACTAGTCCTAACACTAGCATTTGTTCCCACTCTCCGTACACATCTTGAACTAGTGTAACACTACTGGGATTACCAAATGCTAGTTGTTACTGGGTTACCAAGTGTTCCACATATGCTTGAAGTGGTCGTACTGAGTGTGCTTACTTGTTGAAAATTAGCAAATTAATAAAAATAACTAATTAACTAATGAAAGAATTAAATAACTGTAAATAACATTAAATGTAATAAATAAACTATTCTGAATGTTGCAAGGTTTATCACAAAGTTTTCTTTATTTCTGGACACAAGGTGTGCTCAGGTACACAATGCTTAAATAAAGATCCATTCACTTTATGACTCCTACAGCAAACACTCAGAAATAATTCTAACTTTGGAAAAGGAAAACTGCAAGAGTTTAGGTTAAGGGACTAAAAACTAACTATGAAATCAAGTGTCCTCATCTCTTATTTATAGGCGATGAGCCAAGCTTTGACATTGCATGTCTGATAATGCTTTGGCACCTCCGATATCACGTACCCGATATCAAGGGTCTGATATTGGGGATCCAATATCAGGGGTCCGATATCGCGACTCATCATACCCCCATGACTGAATGAAAACTCATCCTTGATTTCCTTACAAAATATTGGGAAGGTATGGGATTATTGACTGAATGACAATTGATGGTGAGATGGAATGATAGACTCAAAGTGCCCAGTGAATGAATCGACAAACATATTACAGCATTGGTGTTCATAACCATTGTGGTGAACATTGTACATAAATGACATCTAGACCCTCATTTGATAGCTTGAAGAGAGAGAGAAAAGAAAATGAGGCGTGTTGCTACCGATGTTAAAAATGTGTACACCATTATTTATTCATGGCCACATGATCAAGCTTGTTCCTTGCGTAAA
This sequence comes from Gnetum montanum, assembly GCA_015680685.1. Classification (NCBI taxonomy): domain Eukaryota; kingdom Viridiplantae; phylum Streptophyta; class Gnetopsida; order Gnetales; family Gnetaceae; genus Gnetum; species Gnetum montanum. Next base: position 13,138 of record MNCI01025358.1, read on the forward strand.
CGCTTTTTGCTCCAATTCATCCTAAGTGCTCCCTCCTATCCTAGTCCATTATTCGTGCGATCACCATCTGCACATACAACACATTTACAAATTAGCAAGGATAGATAAGACATAACACCATTGATACCTTGCCTTGATATGAAGCACATTGACTAGGTTGTGGGTATGGTAGATATTGGATTAGAGGTTTATCACTGGTGACTACCTAAGGTGTAGGGGTGAGATAAGTAATGGAATGGAAAAAATTTGTGACAGGGCCCCCATGACTAAGAGCGAACCTCCAATAGAAATAGGGTGGAAAACTTAAAGAACAGGAAAGATGAGAGAAATAACAACGGTGAAGTCAAGAAAATAAAAGCAAAAATGGATGTCATTGATGGGGTGAACGAGAAATAGTTGATTGTAAGAAATTTTTAAGGGAAGGAGCTTAACAATTACACCAAAAAAGAATGCCAGTGGGTCCTCCCCAAAGCATGCTAATGTCCTTTATGCCTTGACATACCCAGAAACCAAAGTGTCCGTAGGCTCTAGGAATGACATATGGAAACAATGGTTAAGGACTTACTCACAAGAGTTTACCAAAGAATAACAATGCATCAACCAAGATATAGATTACTCATAAAACTGGCAATAAGGGGGGATATGGAAGGTAATACGGAAAGAGAGGAGAGAATGGAATGACATCCCAAAATCAAGGTTGTGTAAAGTCCCTTATGTAGTATGTGATTAAGGTGACTTAATAAAATTTGGCACAAATCCAGATTAAAATTGACCACATCCAGTGACCTCACATCAACACACTTGACCAATCCGTCCTCATAAGGCAACAAAAATGTGTCCACAGAGCCACCACCATTCCAACAAGAGAAAGATAGAAGACCAAGAAATGAGAAAGGGCCTTAGTTAGAGGGAACCTTCAAGCATGGGTAACATGTCTTTCCAGTGCCATAACTAGTGCTTGTAGCCCATGTTTCTTATTATGTCTAAGGGGTGTGCTTTGAATTCTCACTAGTTTTTTTTGAATGTTTGTGAGAACCACACCATGCAAAGACTTATTCGATTCATTCAACTTCCTGATATTTGGTCAAGAGTGGAATGGTGAAAAACCTATGAAAAACATCCAAGTACCCAAGAGAATAGCCAGCACAAACACGTCGAATCCCCTTGAGGTCACACCCTTTTCAATCCATCTATATCTTTCCTTGGTTTGAGGAATATAGAGCCACCAATTCATTAATAAGTTTGTTTAGAAAAAGGGACAGTACATTTCCAAAAGAAAAGGAGACCATAGAGTTGTACGAATGAATGGGTGATGTGGACTCATTGCCTATTTTATCAAAAGAAACCATATCTTAGCATCAACATTAGAAGTCCAAGGTAAAAACCAAACATTAGCGATCAACACCATTATAGTACAATCCACCATCATGAGCACTTATTCTACAATGAGTGAGAGTAATTCAAAAAAAATGTAATAGAGAAAGAAATAATAAAAATGTTAACGATGGTGTAAAACAAAAACAAGTAAAGATGAAGAATGTGTAAAATAAAAATGTGTAAAACAAAAAGGACAAAAGAGATTGAGGGCTTAGAATGGTTAGCATTGTTGGCCATCTCCCCCACGATTGAGTTGGAAGGAGATCTGAAATAATGAGTAAGGTTGTCCATTAACAAAGGTAGTGTTAGTACTAGTTGTTGTAGGCTCATGGAAAGGTTTGGTTTGCTAGATGTTAACCAATAATTTCTTATTTGGGTTGTCCGGCTTATAGATCATCATGGCCCCTGAGGGAAAAGTTTCATGAATAATATAAGGTCCTTCCCACAACATTGGAAATTTATTTTGTTGTGGCACATGTGTGGGATTCTAATACATAACCTTATCTCCTAGTTGATATTTGACTTTTCTCATCCTTAGGTCATGATGTTGCTTGTTGGAGGCCTTGTGCAGTTTATTGGATGATAGGGTGGCTAATTGATTTTCATCTAGCAAGTTAAGGTTCATCAACCATTCTTTCTGTGCTAGACTAAGGTCAAGGTTGAGATCACATGCTGTAGATAGTGTATGGAGCTCAGCCTGGATAGGAAGTGTTGGAAGTTTACCATACACTAACTTATAGGGAGAGTAGCCTATAGGGAGTTTTCATGTGGAGTAGTATGCCCAAAGGGCATCGTTCAGTTTGGTGCTCCAGTCTTGCCTATATTTGCTGATGGTCCATGTCAATATTTTTGTGATCTGCCTATTGGTGACTTTGGGTTGACTATTCGCTTGAGGATGATATGGTGTAGTTAGCTTATGTTCAACTCCTAAGTGTTGCATTAGCTTTCAAAAATTCGCACCTGTAAAATGTGTACCATTATTAGAAATAAGTGAACAAGGCACGCCAAACCTATTTTCGATTTATTGTTGAAAAAATTGTGCAGTGGTAGATGATGTATAATCCATAATAGCGGTTGCTTCTACCCACTTTGTAAAATAATCAATAGCAACAACGATGAATGCTTTTCCATTGGACATTGGTGTAATAGGCCCCATAAAATCAATTCCCCATATGTCGAAGGGTTCTAAAGGTTGGATCATTGTTGTTGACCCTCCATTCTAGTAGTCATTCCCCCATTGCATTGATAGCACTCACAAGATTGGATGAAATGATAAGTGTCCTGGAACAATGCAGGCCAATAATATCCTGCGAGCAAGATTTTAATGGTTGTTTGTCTCCCAACGTAATGACCCCC
>MNCI01025358.1:16067-91580 GCA_015680685.1 Gnetum montanum
TATGATCCATGTATACAAATATCTTATAGCCCAATACATAGTGCCTAAATTTTTCTAGTGTAAACACCATAGCCATTAATTCTTTTTCTGTTGTGGTGTAGTTGAGTTGTGCACTAGCAATACTTCGACTTGTATAGTGAATGTAATAGGGGCATTTTTGGTCATCTAATTGTGTAAGTATAGCTCCTAAGGCAAAGTTGGACGCATCATTCATTATGTGGAATGGTTTGGACCAGTCAAGAGCTTGTAGAATAGGTGTTTCTAGAAGCTTCTGTTTTAAGGTTTGGAAGGCTAGCTCACATTCCCTGGTCCATTCAAAGGGTACATCCTTCTTCATTAATTCTACCAAAGGTTTTCCAATCCTTGAAAAGTTCTCAATGAAGCATCTATAATAGCCAATATGTCTAAGGAATGATCAAATATCTTTTACAGTGTCAGGTTGACGAGTGATTCCTTGGATGACTTTAATATTTTCGGGTTCTACCTCTATCCCTATTTGTGAAATCTTATGCCCTAACACAATGCCTTCTTGGACTAGTAAATGGCTTTTTTGCTAATTGAGCCTTAAGTTGGTTTCTACACATCGTTTCAGTACTTGCTCTAATATATCTAATGCTTGTTCGAAGTTTGCTCCATAGGTGGAGAAAGTGTCCAAAAAGACCTCTATACCATTCCCTATTTGTTGCTGAAAGATACTTAGAACCAAACATTGCAGTGTTGCTGGGGCATTGCACAAGCCAAATGGCATATGCCTATATGAAAATGTCCCCCAAGGACTTGTGAACGTAGTCTTGACTTGGTCTTCTAGTGTTATTTGAATTTAATTGTATCCATTGTAACCATCTAGAAAACTATAGTAGTAATGCCCTGCAATGGTATCTAAGACTTGGTTGACGAATGACAATGGGAAGTGGTCCTTGAATGTTGCCATATTTAACAACCTAAAGTCTATACATACCCTCCATTTACCTCCCTTTTTGGGCACAATGATTAATGGGCTAACCCATTCACTATCAACAATGGGGTAGATGAACCTAGCTTTTAGAAGTTATTCAATTTCTTCTTTAACCACTTGCTTAAGCTTTGGGTTCAGTCGCCTTTGGAGTTGTCATTGAGGTTTTATGGAGGGGTCAGTGTAAATTCTATGTTGTCATATCCTAGGATCTATTCTGGTTAATTTGGGATATGACCAAGCAAAAGCTTTCAACCATTTGTTTACCATTTTCAACAGTCTTTCTTTTTGTTGAGGAGCGAGCTTAGAGTTAATGATTACCAGTTTTCCATTCTTGAGAAATGTGTACCCCATACCGGTGGGCAATAGTTTTAACTCAAGGGGCTCTTGCTTAAACTCGTTAGGGATTTCCAACTTCCCCAGTTGGTATTTTTGGTATTAGTACTTGGAAGTTGGCGGTGGACTTACTCTAATGTATCTATGCTATCACTGTAAGTGCCAATCAAGCTCTTAGTTGGTTCCATGCATATAGTTGAATTGCTCTCTTGGCTAGCTATTAGCCACTGGGTGCCTTCCTGTCTTGTGGCTGCTACATACATGCATCTTTATATGTTAGTTATTTGTACACATTGGTTGCATGCAGGCAATGTTAAACATTGTACAAACCAGGACTTCTACATGCAATTACACCTTGTGGCACTGTCTGTGATGCATGGAACTTTCTTCTTCTTGATCTTTCTAAATGTATTTTTCTTTGATATTTCTAGGGAAAGATAACGTATTCCTAGGCATGCATCAATTATGGTTAGCCATGCTCTTTCCATAATGATTGGGAAGTTGCCCTTGCAGTTGTTGATTTGAATCACTAGGAAATCGGTTGGATATGACCATCCATAAATAGTGGTGATAATGTCCTCCACTAGTCTTAATGGAATAGTGATAGATTGGTCGGCCAACTCTAAATGAATGTTACTCTTTTTTAGTAGAGATAGGTTCCAAGCTTTGTACATTTCTTGAGAGATTAAGTTAACATTGGAACCTGAATCCAAAAGAGCTTTGCAAGTCTCATTCCTAGTGATTTGCAAATAAATCAGAGGATTTCCAGGATTAGATAATTTCCTAGGAAGATGACCAACTTTAATCCAATCAATGACGACATGAGCTAACATGACCATGTGTGTTAAGTGTGGTCTTTGGTTCAAAGGAAGCTCTGAAGATTCAAATGAGCGTAAGGCCTTTGGAGAATCAGCTACTTGCAGTTGTAAGCATTTAGTTGGATTGTTGGTTCTAAAGAAGGATCTCTTCTTTGTGTGGTTTTCTAAACCAATAGTAGGTTGAGGGTTGACAAGCGTTACGTTGCTACGGCTGGGCAAGGAGCTTACCTTGCGTAGTTGGAGTAGGTGGTAAATGAGCTAAGGGTGGAAGAGGTGCAGTTGGATGAGAAGGATAGTACATTTGTAAAACATCTCCCTTAGGAGAAGGAGTTGTATAGTACTTGTCGGTTTGGTAGTGAGGCTGAGGAGTGATGTGACTAGTGGAGTCATGTGGAGAGATTTTCTACTACACCTAGTATCTATACGGGTCAGGTTGATGGTAAGGGTACTGTTGATGTGGTGGTGGCATTCCCCATGATTGTGGGTGTTGCCACTATTGATACTATTCATTTGGTTATGGTGGAGCTCCACTTGGATAATACGTTAAGGGTTGGTGGAACTGCCTTGGGTTACCTTGAGGATAAGGTAACCTTTAGGGTGTTTGCTGTCTGTTTAATCATATGCTTAGTGTATACATGCTAGACTCTTGCAGATGGGAGATTACTGGGCAACATCCCTTAGGATGGTCATATTAGCATATCTCACATCCACCATCATTGTCTGTGTCTGAATCCACAACCTCTTTAATGATGACAACTTTACCCTTACCTGTGTTACATGCATATTTAGCTTCTTTCTTTTTTCTCCTCTCTCAATCACTACCTTACTCTCTAGACTCCTCTACTATTTTGAGAATGGTTTGAAATTTATTATCTAGGGAGTCCCACATTTGGTCTACCTTTGCTGATACATCTAATGCAAACTTTTGAATGGGAAAAGTCTTCCTATTCACCATCTCTTTGAGTGGTGACTCTTCTTCATCTTCACAAAATCTAATGTTCTTCTTTTGGAGGGAAGGATCTCTATTGTATTCCTCCACACTTTCTCTTTTTCTTATCTCACCTTCCTCTTTGGCAACTTGCTCCAACAATCTTTGTATTTGATGGGCTCTAAGCTCGGATAGTCTTCCTTAGGCATAAGTCCCAAGGCTTCTTCGCGTTTCGTACTTAAGCCCATCTACGAGATGGCATAGTTGTTTCCTCTACTAATAACCATGGCTAGGGCAACGATGTAATAGTATATAATATTGGCCCATGGCAACATCCAAGGGTTTGTGTCTTCCTTGTTTCCATCCTTGGATTTCCTTACGCAGGTTGGACATTCAGGAGTATGTTTGATACTTATCGTTGAATAGCTCGAACATGGTACTCCATCAACGAATGGATGCCAATTCTAAGGATTGGTACCAGCTTTCTACTTCCTTAATCAGTGTCCGTGGAAAGAACTTTAGTTTTTGCCACTCATTTTCTATATTTTGCAAGGCACATGCATCATAGAACACTTGTAGATGATTTTGAGGATCAGCATTGTATTCCCCTTCAAATCATGGGATATTGTTCATGTCTAATCTTTTGATCCTACTGTCCTTTTGGTGCCTTGTTGGAATCCTAATTGCCTTAGTTATATCTAGCATACTTCGAGTAGCGAGTATGGGTTCATTGTGATCATATTCTCTATGGCATCTATGATGCCTATGTTGTTCCCTATTCTCCCTCCTTTCATGATGTGTTTCTCTAGAATGCCCTCATCCCCTTTCTCGAGTATTTTGTCTATGATCCTTGTTTCGTTTACCATTGCCCTCATGGTTTTTCCCTTTACGACTACATTCTAATCCCAAAGGAGAGGGGGAAGGAGATGATGAAGGTGAAGAGGAAGGAGGACTGGCACCATGACAGTGCCCGTCACTTTCTCTTTGGTGGTCTTGGCCTCAGTTGTGGTTATGATCGGAATGTTCATCAACATCATGTGTTCATGTTCCTTTTTCAGACCCTTTGTGTTCATTGGTATTGAAACCTAGGTTATGAATAACTGAGTGAAGGTTCTGATTCAGAACTCCTTGACCGAAGTTAACGGGAGGAACATCATTTTGTGGGATACCTCCTAAGGTAGGTTCACCACCTTCATTTTTACTTAGGACATATGGGACATCTTGAGGCCACTTCCCCTTCATAGATTTATAATGTCTCTCTTGTTGTAGGTCCCTTTGGCATTGTGCCTTTGTAGGTTAATGCTCTCTCAAGTTGTGTTTATGCACAATGTATTCTAATTGGAAGTGCTGCATACCAATTCATCTGAGAGCACGAAGAAGCATGGTTGGGATTGAGCGATTAGGAGGTAACACTACGTTACCTTCTAAATCACGCCAACACAGTTGTTCATCCTGGTGGAGGATAAAGGTAAAGTTTGGTACATACGCATTAGGATGAATGTATACTAAGCGAAATTGATGGGGTACTAGCAGATTATCCTGTACACTCTACCTTCGATTGTTCATTGTGTTGGACCTAGGCAGTGAAGCACTTTTGTAAGAAGAAGACATGATTAATTATTCAGTGTGCAATACTCTTCTCTTTCAATGATTGTGGGGTCACTAACCTTAAGGGTTCGTTCCAATGATGGGAGGATTCCTAAGTTCTAATTAGTGCACAAACAAGAAAGTCCTCGACAATGGCATCAATGATGAGTGGCGAGGTACCCCTACGCTTAAGCATACGAATACGAGCATTACGCACGATCTGGTTGAACTCCAAGGACTAAGTGCTGATGCACCTTCATAGAACAAGGATGGGTTAGGTGATTGTTGTCTTCCCAAGCTTACTCGTATGGCATGATTGTATGGTTAAGTAAACTTGAGGTATATGATTTTTATGCTTTTTATGTTTTATGTCCTAGTGCTAAAAAGGAAGAAATGAAATAATTAAGTAACTAATTTAGTTTAACTAATTAACTAGGTTCTAACTAGTCTAACACTAGCATCCATTCCCACTCTCTGTACACATCCTGAACTAGTGTAACACTACTGGGATTACCAAACGCTAGTCGTTACTGGGTTACCAAGTGTTCCACGTATGCTTGAAGTGGTTGTACTGAGTGTGCTTACTTGTTGAAAATTAACAAATTGATAAAAACAACGAATTAACTAATGAAAGCATTAAATTAACTGTAAATAACATTAAATGCAATAAATAAACTATTCTGAATGTTGTAAGATCTATCACAAAGTTCATCTTTATTTCTGGACATAAGGTGTGCTCAGGTACACAATGCTCGAATAAAGATCCGTTCACTTTATGACTCCTACTGCAGACACTCAAAAATAACTGTGAAATCAAGTGCCCTCGTCTCTTATTTATAAGTGATGAGACAAGCTCTGATATTGCATGTTCAATATCGCTTTGGCACCTCCGATATCGTGTACCCGATATCGGGGATCCGATATTAGGGGTCTGATATCGTGACTCATTAGCTTCCAAATTAGTCCTAAATCTTCTTAAACAAAAAGTGAAGATTTTTATGGTTCAACACTAAGTAAAGGGTATTCCATTCCCTCTTATGGAATGTTTTAGGTCAACTTGCTAAAGAACAGGTTAGGTTTTATGATATTTATAGTAATTATACTCTTCTTGAAAAACTTATTTGACAACATTATGTTAGAGAAAAACTTTATTAATATTTGACGAGTCATGAATCTATTGGCCCCAATATCAGATGCCCGATATTGAAGCTAGGAAGTGATGTTAGATATCCGATATCATCTCCTTCGTGCTAACCTATAAATACAACACTTGGGTGCACAACTCAGACATACAACAAGAATAGAGAAGATAGTTTTAGTTCTCAGGTTCTGATAATCTTTCTTAGAGTTCTATTATTCCTAGTGCATACCTGTAGTGTTATGTTTATAATCATATGACACCTTTGTTCGAGTGTGATGTACTTGGACACGTTACATGACTAGAAATAAAGATCGAGATTACTCCCATCATTGTAGCATCCACTTAGATTATTATTGCTTTTAATTGTTAATTATTTACTATTTTCTTTAGTTAACATTTCCATTTATTGCTATTTACTGTTCTTGTCATTAAGCGGAATGCGTATGCTTTAGTTAAGAGCATTTAAGTGTAAGCACTTGGTAATCTAGTAGTGTATTGTTTGGGACACCCAGTGACATATGCTTGGAAATCCTAGAAGTAGTATTACGAAGTCCAAGGCATGTAGAGATGAATAAGAGTAGATACTCATCGCACGTAGACTAGTTTAGATTTTACTCTCCATTGTTCAGTAGCTTAATTAACTCATCTCTTTGTCATCATTAGGAGTAGCATAGAATTAGACAACATCATATGCCTCACTTTGGACTAAACTATATCTGATAAAGCTACCACTAGTCCAAGTGGGAAGACAACGAACTACAATAAGAGCATAACAATCTAGATACCACAACTAGTCCAATCCATGGAATAAGACCAAATCATGCATGAATGCTTGTAATTTGTATGATTGAGCGTAGGGGTACCTTACTGCTCATCATTGGTGCCGTTGTTGGGGATGGTGCTAGTTATCTAGATTAGTTACATCATACATGATCACTATAAAGGTATTGATGATATATCTTTTAGTAAATATTAAATCATACACACACCATAAATAAATGAAAGTGACAATGCACTATATAGCAAACACATTCATTGGAAAAATAACGAGATATACAATGAAGAAAATTGGAGTGACCAACTTTATGTAGGGGATTCTTATGATCATGACAACCCTGACAACACTCAAAGACTACAGTCACCTAAGATAGAAAATCTTGGAGAAGATGACATAAGTCCTAAACTAGGGAAGGCCTCAAGGCCTAAGACCTCCTAAAAACCCAGAAATGATAAATTAAAGGACCTTGAAGAATACCATAGCAGCCATGGAAAACTTTTCAATTCCTCATCTTCTTCTTCCCCTTCAACGTCTAGTTCTAACGAAGATGAATGTAGGTATGGAGATAAGGCTCCACTAAAGGGTTGAACTAAAAACCAAAATCCAATTGATGAGTAGTGAGGTACCTCTACACCCAACCATACGAATCACAAGCATTCACACGTGCTTCGGTCGAATTCCATGGACTTTGTAGTTTCTAGTGCACTAGTCTTCTAGGAGGCCTTAAGGTCAATTGTTGTCTTCCCAATTACACTTGTGATGTACACTAGTATGATTAGGAGTAATTGAGGCGTATGATTTTTATCATTTTATATTTAATGGTTTGGTGTTGAAAGGAAGATAAAAGTAATTGGATTAACTAATTAACTAGTGCCTAAGTAATCCTAACATAAGCATATGATCCCTCTTTTCACACACATTTTGAACCCACTTATCCATTGCTAGGTTACCAACTGTTATGCTACTGGGTGTACCAAGCAATAAGGCTGTTGGGATTACCAAGCGAATACGCATTACACTCGAAGTGGTCATACTTATGTGTTTAATCTATCTCACTTATCTTAATTACTAGAAATCATTTAATAAATAATTTAAAACATTTAATAAATCATTAAAAAATTTAATAAATAAGTAAAAACATTAAATGCATCAATGAAATATTTAATCTATTTAAAGTGCTACAAGGTGAAACATCACTAATTTCAGCTTAGCACTTTGAAAATGAATCAAGCCCTTTCGAGCTTTCGGGAGGCAAAATTTGACTAAGGCATTGAACTCAGGTCTAGCTTGCTCAAGCCAGCTTGCTCACATTGTCAAGCTAGCTTGCCCTCAGCATGAGTAACTCCAACAGCTTCAAAATCAAGTTGAAATGGTTTGGTTTCAAAGGTGCAAGCCATCCTCAAGGGCCACTGATGTCAACTCTAAGCTTCAGCATTCAGAGATTCAAATTTTAGTGTCAAAAGGTACAAATTTCCTCACTCATGCTGCATAGACCAAGTGTCGAAACTAAGGCCCACTATTGACTAAATGGTAAACAAGTCAAGTCATTTTGACACTTGTTTACCATTTAGTCAAAACTTTTATTACGCTACCTGTTAAACGTTGCACAGACCAAGTGTCGAAACTAAGGCCCAACTTGGGTTGCTCACGTTGAGCCACCTACTCACGCTGCCAGTCACTCACGTTGAGCTTGCTCACACTATCACACAAGCTGCACACGCTGCACACGCTGCATGTTGTAGATGCTGCACGCTGCAAGTTTACTTATGTTGAGAAGCCAAGTTACTCATGTTGACAGCTTGCTCACGCTACTATGGAATCTTCCCACATCCTCACACCTGAACAATATAACTTCATTTGTGTAAAAATCCAAGCCAACTTGCCTATCGATCGTGTAGAGAGAGAGGCAAAATGAAACTATGAGCTCATCTACAAGGGAGGTCATGAGTTCACTCCCTTAGCATTCAACATAATCCCCCTTTCTGAGTCCCATCATCGACTCATATCTTAGCTTCTCATGGCAAGGAGTCAAGCCTTACATCCACCTCCGATAGAGCCTCAGAATGGAAATGAGGAAGATGACTTTGCCACCGAATCTGAGCATGGGGACTCATACCATACCGTCAGTCCTCATGCCCATACAAACCGATTATTCCAACCTTTCCTGGAGGGAACCATGCTTCCTCCTTCATCCGCATACACGCGAGGACTAGCTTCTCGACAAGAAATACTAGCTTCCACATCGACCCATTACATACCACAAGTACAAACCCAAGGGGCACCTCTGACTACTTTAGCACAACACGTTCAGGGGATCACCTCACAACCTATGGCTGGGCAGTGGGTTTCACTAGCTATTCAGTAGCACCAACCAACTTACTACAGCATACCACACCCTACGATCCCATCTCTGAATGTTGCTCCACCACAACAACATTCGACAATCCAACAGACTCCATTTCGACAAACGATACAATAATCAAACTACTATCAATCGTAATCCACTCATCTCACCAGTCTGCCTACTGCCCAAGAGTGGGCAGACATAAAGAAAATGATGCACCTATTAACTGAAGTGGCACAACACCTTAAAACTGTAAACACTGAGGAAGTCAAAGTACTAGACTTCTATCAAGATGATCCAATCAACCCCTCAGTTCCACTGTTAACGTTGCCGAAGGGAGTCTTATTACCCCATCTAACCAAATACAATGGAGAGGGAGACCCAAAATGCCCACCTAGTAATATTTTGAATAGAATGTTAATTGCTTCAGGCCTGGCCTCATGTAATTTTGCGTGTATTTGCTATGTCCTTAACAGGAAAAGCCTTAGACTGGTATCGAGCCTTACCCCGTAACTCCATATTCTCTCTGGAGGATTTGTTACACTAGTTTGTCATCCGCTTTAAATACAATCTAAAGCCTGAAGCCACGTTGGATAGCTTGAGTTAGATTAAACAAGTGCCATTAGAGCCAACACAGAAATTTATCCAAAGCTGGAGTGTAGCCTTGAATGAACTTCACGAGCCCATCCTTGAGACATACTTGCTCACCATTTTTAAAGCCACTATGAATGACTTCGTTAAGTTGAAACTCTATTATTTGAGTGCTCGTACTTTGAGTCAAGCATTCACACAAGTCAAAAGCATAGAGGAGGCAGTGAAATTAAGAAAAGACCTAGCTTATGTGGCCTACAGAAACCAACACACTGGCAAGAAAAACACAACAGTGGCAATGGTGGCCACAACGACAAAAGGAACCACCTGGGGCCCAACAGCTAAGCAACCCAAAGCCTCAGTTGACAAAGCCACCAAGTTTGGCGTCGACTCACCTACATTGGTAGGGGCCACTCCAAAGCTGAACTTTTAGCACAAGGACTGGTCAAAGTACACACCATTACCAATGCAACCCTCCCAACTATTGGAGCAACTCTTGAAAGCCGAGAAAATCTAACACAAATACGTATCAGAGATTACCCACCAAAAACATGATAGGTATTGTGAACTACTAAGGAACCCCACCTTAGCAGTACCAAATGAGCCCCTGGTGCCACAACATTTTTAAACTGGACCAATACTGCCATTACCATCAAATGGTTGGTCACAGTATAGGTGACTGTCGTTCTTTGCAAGATGACTTGCAAAAAATGATAGAACAAGGCCAACTAATGATTAACATGGCAAGTGAACCCAACATAGATGATGATTCCTATGTCATAAACTCAATTAGCATAGGTGGCAAGCCCAAACTTGTGCAATAACCTTTCGTGATCCGTGTGCCTCGCAGCAAGGCAAGAATTCCCTTAGCCTCCACAAGCAAGAGGCCTCCATTTGTTATCAAAGTGCCACCTTAGGCACCCACAACACCCCATGTGGTCAAGGCTCCATAGTAATCATTCGCTAAGATGTTAAACTAGCACGACTCATTCACTAAGACGTTAAATTGGCACGACTCATCTGCTAAGATGTTCAACTGGCATGAATCGTCCCCTAAGACGCTAAACTGGCATGACCCATCTGCTAAGATGTTAAACTGGCATGACGTAGCAACAAAAACCGCTAAGCAACATTTCGTCATCAAGGTGTCACAACATGATGGACCCTCACCTACCCGAAGCCCAATAGTGGGCAACATCTCAATCCCTCCTCCTTCAAGGGTTGATTCCAGTAGCAACCCGGGTAGGTCCACCAAACGGCAACGCAAGAGAAAAAATGAGCACCTCACAACCCCCATGGCCGAAGCAAAAGCCACAACTAGCAAACAACAACTGAACACTAGGGCCCCTACCCCCAAGCAGGCTAAGAAAACCAAGCCCAAGTCCCCTTCCCGAGAGATCTGTCTTTCAAGCCACATGGAGGAAATCAAGGCCAACACAACGACTAATGACAAGAACTTTGTAGCTGCACTAACCTAGGTAAAACAAACACTCAAGTAAAAGAACACAACATTCAGCTTGTATGACTTGGTCATGATCTCATTTGCTCACTGCTAAGCATTGGCCTAGGTCTTGGCCTCCATTCCTATTACGGAGGACATCCCTGCAAATGAGGCATCCATCTATGCAATGATGTCATCCCCTACATGAAACACCACAAAAATTTGGACCTAACACTTTTGGACAAGAATCGAGCTAAGTCATGATGCTTCCCAGCATGACCTAAACTTGCGAACTTCACAAACAACATCAAACAGAGTCGAATCAAGCAAGTAAAAGTTTCCCGAGATCCATTGGAGACTACATCAATATCTGGTAACAAGAATTACAAGTTTCAAACTCAAAACACTTAGTTTTGACTAAGTATACTTCTTGCACACGGGCCTGCATGCCCAGCGTGTAGCAACTTTTGGGCCCTAAAAATGAGCCAGAACATGCCAGAATTGAGCGTCTGGACACCCTAGGACCTTCACCAAGGTCCCCAGTAGCTGTCAGCCTCCTAAAAATCAAATTTTGGGTTCCAAATGATGGTTTTTCATTTGTGCACGCCCAGCCTGCACCATCAAGGATCTCTTAAAACAAGCACCAAAGAGCAATATTTTCACCTGAAATCGACTCCCAGAGGTAGGGCAACTGTTGGGCATCATCTCAGGCACCTGAAAATCAAATTTTGGGCTCCAAATGATGGGTTTTCATTCATGCACTTCCAGCGTGCATGCCCAGTGCGCAGCATAGCGTACGCCACTTGAAGCCTTCCAAAACCATATTAGATTAAGTCCAAATGAGCTAAAAATCTACAGGCAACATTCTCATGATACCAAAGCTCAAATCCAAGGGCCAAGTTCAAGATTTTCTGTTGTAACAGTAGTGTTCGTTTGTAAAGTTCAATTCTTTTGTGTTGGTCAAGTTTGTACGTTGGGTTCACATGCCCACCGTGTACACGCTGGCATGCAGCACACTGTACAGTTGTAATATTCTTTGTACTCAGGCAATGTAACCACATGTCATCCGACCTAAAATTTTCTCACCAACGGCCACTCATACCACTCCAGATCCAAGTTTCACGCCCTAAAACCTATAAAAACCCCAATTTTCCACCAAGTAGAGGGAGGGGGGATTAAAAAAAATCACATTGGGAGATGATTGAGAACACCAACCCTGCACGCTGGACTTCTACCCTGCACATTGAACTTCTACCTTGCACGTTGACCATATAGCCTTCACGCTATGCCTGCTGTCCAAACCAGCATACCATCATCCCTCTGCATCCACCAGGGCTCTTCGTCCGCCTTGTGTGAGATCCACAACTGCGTTCAGACTGGTGCACTGTAATCTTCATCTTGCAATAAAATTGCTTCATTTCTGATCAATATTTGTGACAGTTTTCATTCAGTCTTGCTTACCTCTTTGTTTATATTCCTACACATTTACGTTCTGGTTTACGTTTATTACGTTGTTTACAAATAACCCAGCGTATTGCACATTGGCATACGTTTGGGGAAATCCTTGTCTGATTCGTGTGCGGACCACCCAACGTACTCTACCTTTGTCAGTTCCAACTTAGCCCCAAGCGAAGGTAGAGTATTCTGTGCTTATCTGCAGATCTCCCGGTGCTTGTTCATTCTAGCCTTGTATTGACAATCTCAGACAGTACACTACACCACAAGAATCAGGTTCAACAACCTTAGCCTTTTGTGATGATGCAGTCAAAGTCAACCCTGCACGAGGGGAGGTTACTACAACTCCACTATCCATTAGCATTCATGTTGGACAATGTACCATCCGCAGGGTGCATGTTGATGATGGTGCAACAACAAACGTAGTCTTGTACTCCGTCATCAACAAGCTAGACCTGGCAGATGAAATCAGGCCAACCAAAATCACGTGTCTAAAATCCTTCAATGGGTCACGTCTCACAGTCAAGAGTACAATCAACTTAGCCTTTGTAGTGGGAGAGAAATTCCCCACTAGCATAAATTCACTGTCATAGAGGAGATGCCAGGTTTCAACATGATTCTAGGCAGGCCTTGGCTAGCTGAACTAAGGGGCATCTCCTCTCCCATCCACCAAGAAATCCACCTTGCATATGAAGGTGGTCAAGTTATCATCCATGGTGATAATGTTTCCTCTTCGACTATCCACGACATAGACATGGCGCAAGTTTTGGAAGAAGAGTTTCTTGGTGGCACACCTATAATAATCAACGCAACACCTAAGGCTAACACACCTGAACGACTGGCTGAGGCCAACAGCCCCCCAGAGGATCCTAAGCCTTGCATGCTCCCTAATCCATGCCTACTTAGGAAGCAACTACATGACTAAGACTTTCCCTTGGCCAAAAATGTGGGTGCCTACCTCCCCTTTGACATGCATTTTTGACTTTTGTTTACATTGCATTGCACTTTCCTACACGTTTACATTTTTCCCGCTCACTTAGATCACACATTTTTCTTTGTTTACACATTCGTCAACTTAGTTTACACATTGCATTTGAAAAAACATCAAATGTAAAAACATAAAACTACAGAAACACTTGGCCCGAAAGGCCTTAAACTAGAATACGGCCCGGAACAGCCTAAAACTATAACCTTTTGCATTGATTTTCTTTCATTCATACATTTTAACTCTATGTACAATAGGTGTCACTTGATGTTGTTTTCTTCCTAGTTGATCTTTGCAGGATCTTGTAGACACACAGCATGGCCACACCTTACACAAACAAGGCAAGCACCATGTCCTGGCATCATGACTTAAAACTGATACCATAGAATAGTCTTGGAGCCATGACTTGAAACTGGCACCACAGAATGTCCTAGGGTCATGACAATAAATCGACACCATAGAGCTCTATCCGGCATGACACTAAACTACTACATCTGTCCGCCATGACGTGAAACTAGCATCGAGAGTCCACTAAGACTATAAACTGGTTTGCCTCTTCACAACCCACTACGACTACAAAATAATAGCGCACCATCCACTACGAAGCTAAACTAGCATCGTCCTTGGGTCATGACGTTAAACTAGCACAACATCCAACAGTCTGCTAGGACTATAAGCTAGCACATCATGGTTTGCCAGGACTTTAAACTAGCATGTTGCTGATATGATTTGAGCACCTGCCATTGGTGAAACCCTTGGGAGCACTCATAGCATCATCACCTCCCATCATTGTGGTGATCTTTTGGAGCACCCACTATTAGTGAAGCTTTCAAAGGAGTCACAACATCATCGTCTTGGCACCTTCACTGGCTTCTTGAGCATTTGCAACTGGCACAACATTTGACCCGTTTGCAGCATCTTCGCATCCAGCACCTGCGACATCTTCACATTTGACATTTACATTTGGAATTTCATTTTTGGCTTTCTTGTCTTCTTGGAGTTGTGTTTGTAGGATGACACACTTGAGGCATCCGTACATAGATGCACTTCATCATGACGACAAGGTATCACATTCTTCCTAATGCACGTAACTGGGTTAATCAATCCGTTCATAAGTACATTCCCTACTCCTAATACATTCCCTATTTTCCATCATGTCCCCTTATCCTATCCAATTACACCTCCTTGATACATTAATACACATCCTCAAAGCTCTTGATACACTGTTGCAAACTATGATTCTCTAAGTAGTGGCAATGCAAAACATAGTACATGATGCATGATACAAAATGCAAGCGCTCGAACACGAGCACAACACTAAAAGCAAGCTCTTTCAAAAAGAGAAAAGAAAACAAAAAGACAAAAAGAAAAAAAAATAAAAGAAGAAACAAAAAAGAAAAAGAACCAAAAGGTCAAAGAGAAAAATACACGGAAAAGGTCTTCATGACCTTGTTGACATCATAAACCAAAAGACTATTGGCTATTCTCATACAAGCCCCAGGGGATAAGACAATTATCTTGGAAAAATAGTTACACTCATGTCTCAAAGAAATCATGTTACACATCATCGTGTGGCTTTGGCTATTAACAACGGGCCTCGTAAACACTCTACAAGAGTCTCGTTTCTCCAAAGAACGCACACCCTCTATGTCTTGGTTCTGAGTTTGCTGAAAACTGGCTATTGACAAGGACCAATGACATAGCTTGTTCACGTGAGAGCATTATTATTTTACAATCCCAATGACAATCATATCCCTCAATCAACTCTTGATTTCCCCGGTTACAATCAATCCCCCTGCATCTTGAAACTGCACTTCCTCAATCCCATGTACTTTTGAACACGGTGCGATGACGTCCAGCCAAGGGCTGATGGTTAATGTTTGGTACTTGGTTGTTCATGGTGTTTTGCACTTCTTTGTCAACGCCTCTTAGGTAGATTCCTCCAGACGTCAACAAAGAGGGGGCCAATGAAAAACCACTAATTTTGGCTTAGCACTTTGAAAATGAATCAAGCCCTTTCGAGCTTTTGGTAGGTAAAATTTGACTAAGGCATGGAACTCAGGTCCAGCTTGCTCAAGCCAGCTTGCTCACACTATCAAGCTAGCTTACCCTCAGCGTAAGTAACTCCGACAGCTTTAAAATCAAGTCAAAAGGGTCTGGTTTCAAAGGTGCAAGCCATCCTCAAGGGCCATTGATGTCAACTGCAAGCTTTAGCATTCAAAGATTCAAATTTCAGTGTCAGAAGGTGCAAATTTCCTCACTCACGTTGAGGTCACACTGCAATGTGAGTGCAGCGTGAGTAACTTTTAGAGCCTCAAAAATGAGTCAAAATGACTTGATTTCAAGGGTGCAAGTGATCCTTAAGGTTCACTATTGATAACTATGGGTCCCAGCCTCCAGAATTCCAGATTTTGGGCCCAAAATTGCAAGTTTTTTGTTGTGTACACTGTAGTCACGCTGTAGCGTGAGTCTAGTGTGACCTACCCAAAAGTGGCCTAAAAAAGACACATTCAAGGTCAGTTTTCGATCTGCAGATCACCCTCAAGGTCAAGCAAAGTCAGGCAACTGCTGCACTCAAGAAAAAGGCTTCAAAAATCAAAATTTGGAGTCAAATGTCTCATTTCACCTCACTCACACTAGGGACATGCTGCAGTGTGACCACACCAAACTCACACTGGGGACACGCTGCAGCATGACCACACCAAACTCACGCTGGCAGCATGACTACCGATCATGCTTGAACAAAAGCACTTCAAACGCATGCTGAGAACACGCCAGGACCAAATCAACTCACACTAGGAGCCTTGGTGAAGTACAGATGCCTTAAACAACCACGAAACCACTCAAATCAACATCTTGCAATAGTCGATTTAGGGAAAAAGAAGTTTCAAGAGAGCCAGAGTCAATCCCTCTTGATTTTCTTTGTAAATTTCCATCATCATTTGTGAGCTTATCTCTTACACTCCAATCCATAAGCATAAGCTAGGTTGAATGAGTTGTCACATGTTGTAAGATACAATGCACCTGGTCGAAAACGTAGCCTACCTACACACGACCAACTCACACACAGCTGTCCACCAGATATGTGTCACATGATTCATTTTCCTCTCATCTCTTAGCCATTGATTCCATCCATGGATTCTGTGCCTAAACTTGGGCAAAACCTATAAATACCCTGTCCATTCACATAAACTGGGGGGAAAATTTTGAATGTTAACAGCTTGGGAAGCATCGACCAGCAGTCATGGATGCTCAAACACACATGACTCCTAGCATCCGAGCACTTCACACATCATCCCGAGGCTTCGCGCTTTACCTGCCATCCACATGCGCAGCTACGCTTTGACTGGTGCACATTCTTATTTAAACAATACAATACAGTTCATTATTTCCTGCCATTTACATTGTTTAATCTGTTTTACATTCAATTTACATTCTGTTAGCAATACCAGTTCTGCATACATTTCCATTTACATTTCATGTGCACTGTTTATGTTTCAAACATCAGTTACGATAACCCTAGCGTAGGCCATAGTTTACACTTGGGGAAGTCCTTGGTTGATTTTCATGTAGACCATTCAAGGCACTCTGCCTTTGTTTTGTTTTCCAGCTTGCCCTTGGGCGAAGGCAAGGTCAGCTATGTCTGCCCGACGATCTTTTGATGTTTGTTTTCCCTTCCAGCCCTACACCGATGATTTAGGTCAGTACACAAGGTTCATCAAAAAGCTCATCTTTATTGTTGCACACACTATTGGGCTTAGGTACAACAATGCTCGAATGAAGATCCATACACTCAATGACTCCTATTGTGGGCAGTCGAGGAAAATATTCTAACTCTCAAATAAACAAACTGTAAGAGCTTTGCTACTACTAAAATCTCGATGCCATAAATGCAGTTGGTAGGTGCGTATTTATAGCCAAAAAGTGGACACTGTGTCGACAAGGCCTTGTTGACACATGATATGATGTGTCAATGAGGCCGCATTGATGTAGCCAACAAACTATAGCTCATCATGCCCCCACAACTAAATGAAAACTTGTCCTCAAGTTATTTTACAAAATTTTGAAGGTATGGGATTATTGATTAACCTCTCACGAATAAAACAGACTAACTTGACAAAAAATGAAGTGCCTGAGTTTACATATTAGCACATTATAAAAATGATGGTGTTCATGACACAAAATTGAACATCATGACATTACTCGTCAAAATTAGACATCATGTTCCTTGATGGTGTGAAGTTTGGTGGATAAGATCAAATAGTCCTAGGTGGTGGTGGCTCTTGAGGTTCTAAGGGATCTTCACTAGCTTTATGCACATGTGGTGGTTGAGGCGACTACGGTTGTCCTGCTGCTACTACGACTTCTGGTGGGAGGTGGAAAGCATCCAGTAGTGCTTTCATTTTCTCCTCCTTACTTCTAGGATTGTGCATTGTCCATGTACCTTTGCCAATGTGGGTCAGAATAGGCACATCCTAAGGACATGGAATTGCTGGAAATCGCTCCTTTGCATTGATAAACTAGGCAATGAATTATTTGTGTTTAATATCAAATGTTCTAATTGTATCCTTTAGCTCCTAGTAATCATTCATCCTTTTGGCTAAGTTCTCAATAGTTGATTATTGGTCTAAGAATTGTGCTTTGAGAACTTTGAGTTTAACATATGTAGTTTCAAGCTTCTACTTGGTGTTTTTATGGTGCTTGAACTCTGCCTCATATGGCAAATATGAGCTAGCCACTTGTTTCTATAATTCTAAATGTAGCCATTCGGTAGTCAGCATAGCTAGGTTCACATATCAAAGATTGCCTAGCTTCATGTATTCTGTCATTTCTTCTATCTACAACTCCTTTTAGTGGATCCTTGCTTTGTTGTAGGCATCAATCCCATCAACGATGGGCTACCAAACTTCTCTTCCTTGTTGGAGTTGCTGATGAGCTTCATTTATTTTTTCCTTCACCATTTAGATTTGCTTTTCATTTACTTCTTTTTGCAGGCCAACTTGGTCTCTATAGTGATTTTTGACTCGTTCAAACTTCAAGGCTTCATTTTTCCAGGTGGTGATCTTGATAGTAGATTTTTGGCACAAGGTAAAAACTTCCTCCATTGATAGATTCTAATTTTTTGTGGTCAATCTCCTTAACTTAGTGTTCACCCTAGCAAGTTGCTCCTGCTATTGATGAATAAATTCTTGCATTTGTTCCTTTTGAGCATCAACATTGCGCATGCAATGATTCTATGCGGCTAGAGTTTCATTCTCCTAGCGCATCTGAGTCAAGTTCTTCTGAATTGAATATGTCTTTGCTTTTGCTATGAATTGGTTAAAGATGGTTGTTATCGCTTCCTTCTCAACCTTCTTGAATCATTCTTGAAGCTATTGAAAAGCTTCATCTTTGGTTGTTGTTGGACTGAGGATTGTAGGATTAGCAAGACAAACATGTAATTTGGCAACCTCCACGATCAAGTGTTGATTTTGTGCTTGAGCCATTTTGAGTTGTCCCTCCAAAATGATGCATTTGACCCTTGGATCTAGCAACTTCAACTAGGTTGTAGTGATGTTATCGGGAAGATTGAAGACATCCAAAATCGGTTGCCTAGTCGCTACTAGTCAATCTAATAATTCTTCATGCTAGGCTACATTCAGTTTCCTATTGACCATGCCTATAGATGTCTACACATCTCGAAGTGCAGATATGTTAGGTACAAATGCCGTAGGTGCATTGAGTACTTTGGCAACATGGTTAGCAACTACTTTAGTCACTGTCTCTTACCCTTGGTATTGCATCACTAAGACAGTGGCTCCTTCACCTTCCTCTAAATGCACCAAGAAGGTGGCAACATTCCTAGATATTTCTGGGTATAAATGGTGTTGAGATAATGACATTGTCACCTCTCTAGCATGGGTATTAGACCTCGCAGGTGATTGCATTTTTTGGGCAGAGAATATTAGTCCATCCCTCTCCATTTGGTTGATTGTTTGAGACACCTCATTAATATGACTCATTACTAGTTGGTACACAGATGGATCCACACTACTCATCCCTACACACTACTCTTGCTCATGCAAGAGCTGCTCTCGAATTTTGCACAAGCACTTAATGGCTATGTAGGCCTCCGATGTTGGTGGTGGTTGCGCCTCGTCTTGAGTTGTGGTAGGTGTCTTTTGTTTCATGATTTTAAATCATGAAGCTAAAGGAGTATGCCTAATTATGTTGTTGGTGTAGCAGATGATTCTTGCCCTTTTGCAGAGTTTACGGATGAGGCAAAAAAAGGGTAAGGTTTTTCTTCCACGTTCGTTTTCCTTGAAACACTTCTTGATCTTCAAATAGATTAGTTGTGAAAGGTTCACAGGAAATCTCCCGCTTAGAGCAGCACATGCTCAAGTGAAGAAAGTGGTCACCTTATTGGACCTCATTGTTGGATTGAGGTGATAGGCCACAATTTTGAAATAAATGTGCTCTGCTGGTGTGAGTGCGTCATACTCCTTATAGTCAACCTCATAACACCATTGAGCCCACTCTTTTTTGGCTTCAGGATCATCTTTCATTGATAGCTTAGCCAACTATGTCCCAATATCAAGTAACCTAGTGCCTGTGTGATAGCCTCAGTTGAGTAGGACACTTGAATATCCTTGATTTTTATTGTGGCTCTAGCCTTCTATTGTTCCAGAAGAGATATGTCTCTTCCATGTACCATTCCCCACTAGATGTGATGATTGGCCACATTGGAGAGATTTTCAGTTATGTTTTGACATTTGTCAGAGCTTTCTCTAGGAATGGCTTAAAGTTTATTTCTTGAAGAATTGATCATCGAATCTCTCAGGACCTAATGATGTTAAGGCAGACTTGAGTCAAAGTAAATTCAAGCATTGGCATAGGTCCTGGCACTTTCCCTTGCTATGATGCTTTGTGGGCACTTCTTCTTCTAGAATTTGTTGAATAGATTCGACTTTGGGCTCCTCATAAAGAGGTCCCATTGCATGGGTTGCTTATGGCGGTTCTTGGGCATGTTCTTGTTAGCCCCTTCTAGCTTTGGGCTATTTCTTCCTTGGTTGAAAATGTTCTCCTTCTTATGGGTCCTTAGGTCTTAGTGCCATCTGTAATCACAATAAGATCATGGGTCAGCAATTGTTGTGTAACATGAAGTAATTGGAATACCTTTATCTCTTTAGGATAGTTGCACTTGGCTAAGTTGTGATTATGGCTAATTTAATTACTCCAATCATTATTTTTATTCATGTGTTATTGTTAATAAATCATCCCATAGATTGTTAGAAGGGTTACCTATTGAAAAAATCAATGCTTGTATATTATTAAGGTTATTAATCTTTTTGGGGTGTTAGAAAAATTTTCAAAAAATTTCATCAGAAACCTTAAGGTTTGTAGCCCCCATGATAAAGAACTTACCTCCAGTAGTTGTAGGATTGAAGAATAGAGTGATTTGGACAAACGATTGGGAAGTTAAGGGCTTTGGAAGTTTTTTGGCTTTGAAAAATGGCAAAACTCCCTGTGTGTTATGAGGCAAATGACAAAATTTTTTAAGTGTACAGTAGTATATATAGGATTTTTGCATTGCGTTGACAAGACCTCATCAATGGAGCCTTATTGATGTGGTTGGCTATGTCAACGATGCCTCATCAACATAGCTATTGACCACCGTAGATAACCATTAACTTTACTCAAACTTGCAAAATACAAATAGTTTTTGAATGAAATTGGGCTCAAATGAAATCTCAAAAGGCCAAGAATAGTATGAAAATATGAGAAGAGGGTGTTGTATGTCATAAATTTTGAAAAATGGAGAAAAATGATTTAGCAATGAATGGAATAAAAGGTTGAGGAGCATTGAGTGGAATACATAATGGAATATGTGAAGATAGGATTGCAGTAATGTTAAAGGTAAGTAGCCTTAACTAATCAAACTAAGAGCTGTTGAAGTGGGTCCTCCCCATAGTAGGGTCATGCCCTTGTTGTCCTTGCATAACTTCAAATAAGGAGTTTGTGGGCCCCACAATTGATTAATGGTTATGAAAAGTTAAGGACCAGCCAAAAAGAATCTATTTAAGAATTCCAACACATTAGACCAAAACATAGAGCATAACATAGAACCCAACAGTGAGGTGAGTTAAGGCAGCATAGATGGATGATGGAAAAGGTAGAATGAAATTTTGAATTAAGGTCATAAGAAGTTCCTTGTAGACTTTGTGTTTAAAATAAACTGAAAAGATCCATCCTTAGTCCAGACCAAAACCAACTGCATTCAGTGACTTTGCATCGCCACTCTAAGACTAGTCCACTTGCATGAGACACGAGAGTGCTTCCATAAAACAACCACCGTTCCATAAGGAGAAGAAAAGAGAGAAGTAGGAAGTGAAAGAGGGCCTTAGTTGGAAGGGACCTTCAGGCATGAATGCATGTCTTTCTAGTCCCATAACTAGTGCTTGTAGCTTGTTTATTTGTCAGAGGGGTATGCTTTGAATTCCCATTATTTGTTGTTTTCTTTTTTGAAATGAGAACCACACCATGAAAAATACTTATTCATTTATTGTGTCTAAGGGGTGTGCTTTAAATTCCCACCATTTTTTTGAATTTTTGGATGGGAACCACACCATGCAAAGACTTTATTTGACTTCCTATTAGTGGTTGGAATGGAACGGTAAGAAGTCCGTGAAAAACACTCAAGCACTCAAGCAAGTAGAAGAGTACAAAGAGTATAGAGTCCCCTTGAAGTCAAATCCTTTACAAACCTTTGAATTCTCCCTAATTTTGCAACTACCAAGGTCATTGATTGATTAAAAGTTTTTTTAATGGAAGGGACCTCAAATTCCAAGAACACGGAAAATCATAGAGTTATTGGATGGGCAGATGACGTGGACTCACTACTTGTTCCATGAAAAATAAATCATGTCATAGTCATTAGGCATCAGAATTGAAAAATAGAAACCAGACATCAACAATCACAACATTAAGTATAAATCATCATTAGTAAACAGTAATAGTGGCACTGTGTACTATGGTAATAAAGTAATTTTATTAGCAAAAGTGAGAAAATATCACACTTTGAACAAAGCAAAACAAAGTAAAATATATAAGAAAGTGTAAAATAATTAAGAGAGGTTTAAAAGTACTAATGAAGGTGTAAAATTAGAAAAATCTAAAAATAAAAAAATTGTAAAAATAAAAAATTTTGAAATCAAAAAATAGAAAAAATTGAGAATCCATATGGATTGTTAGCATAGGTGGCCATCTCCCCAGGATTGAGTTGGAAGGAGGAGATCCAAAAAATGGAATATGGTTGTCCATCTGTTGAGATAGTAGTTGCACTGGCCTATCTTGGTTTGAGAAAAGGTTTTACTTGTTGGATGTTGACTAATTGTTTTTTATTTGGGCTTTTAGGTTTGTAGATTAACATGGCTCTAGAGGGAAAGGTTTGATCAATTATATAAGGTCCCTACCACAATGTTTAAATTTTTTCCTTTTGGGGTGCATGTGTGGGTTTTTAGTAGAGGACCTTATCTCTTGGTTGAAGTTTTACCTTTCATATTCTTAGGTCTTGACATTACTTGCTGAATGCCTTGTTCACCTCATTCAAAGATAAGGCCACTAATCGGTTTTCATCTAGCATGTTTAGGTTGATCAATCTTTCTTTCTATGCTAGACTTAGGTCAAGATTCAGATTAGAGGCTGTTGAGAGTGTATGAAGCTTGGATTGAATCAGGAGTGTTGGAAGTTTTTCGTACACCAACTTGTAGGGGGAGTAGCCAATAGGAAGTTTCCATGTTAGA
The DNA here is from genome assembly GCA_015680685.1 of Gnetum montanum. Lineage (NCBI taxonomy): Eukaryota > Viridiplantae > Streptophyta > Gnetopsida > Gnetales > Gnetaceae > Gnetum > Gnetum montanum. Next base: position 39,206 of record MNCI01025358.1, read on the forward strand.
CGGTAAGCCTAGAGGGCATCGTTAAGTTTTGTACTCCAATATTTTTTATATTTGCTAATGGTCCATGTTAGTATTTTTGTGATCTCTTGGTTGGTTACGTCTACTTGACCATTGGCATAGGGATGGTAGGGTGTTGTTAATTTATGTTCAACCCTCAAGTGCTGCATTAACTTTCTAAAAGTGACACTTGTGAAATGACTTCTATTGTCAGAAATTAGTGAACATGGCATCCCAAACCTATTTACAATATTTTGTTGTATAAATCTAGCAATAGTGGATGGTGTACAATTAGTAATAGTTGCTACTTTTGCCCATTGTGTGCAGTAGTTGACTACTATGATAATACATGTCTTTTCATTAGACATGGATGTGATGGGACCCATGAAGTTAATGCCCCATATGTCAAAAGGTTCTAGTGGTTGAATTCATTGTTGAGGACCTTCCATGCAAGTAGTTATTCCCCCATCTCGTTGACAACATTCATAAGATTAGACAAACTGGTGGACATCCCTGAAGATTGTAGGCCAAAAGTAGCTTACCATCAGGATTTTTATGGCCATGCGTCTCCCTTCATAGTGGAATTTGCAAGGCCCTTCGTGAGCATCCTAGAGAACACATAGTTGATCTTTGTTAGGGACACACTAATGAATTAGGCCATTAGCACAGACCTTGTAGAGGTGTTCATTAATTTTAATGAAATATTTGTCCTAATGAAGAAATTATTACTTCTTTGTAAAGTTAAAATCTTGTGACATCTCTTGAGTGAGGAGATAAGTGAGGATGCCATTGTACCATGTTATTTCTGCAAGCTTTTGTTCATTTATTACTCCTATAAAGAGGAGTTCATTTGGAAACTGATGAGAGAGTGAGCTTTTCTCTTGTTTATTATCCTGTCTTAAGTGAGAGAGGTGGTTAGTGACCACATTGTCAGTCCCTTTTTGATGTACCATCATGAGATCAAATTCCTACAAGATCACCAGCCACCATATGACACAAGAGCTCACTATTGGCTTATTCATGAGGAAGTAGATTGCATTGTGGTCTATGTGCACAAATACTTTGTAGCCAAGCACATAGTGCCTAAACTTTTCTAGAGCGTACACCGCTGCCATTAATTCTTTTTTCATGGTGGTGTAATTTAATTGGGCTTCTATAATACTTTGGCTTGGGAAATGGATGTAGTATGGGTGTTTTTTATCATCCATCTGCATGAACACTACTCTGAAGGTGTAGTTAGATGCATTCGTCACAATGGGGAAGGGTCTAGACTAGTTTGGTGCTTGTAGGATTGGTGTTTCTACAAGTTTCTTCTTTAACTATTGGAATGTATGTTCACATTCTTTGGTTCAGATGAAAGGTACATATTTCTTTGTAAGCTCTACCAATAGTTTTGTGATCTTAGAGAAATTCTCTATAAATCATCGATAGTAGCCAATGTGTCCAAGGAATGACCAAACATCTCTAATTATCTCTAGCTAGTGTGTTATTCCTTAGATGACCCTTATATTTTCTGAGTCTACCGTAATCCCTCCTTGAGTGATTCTATGCCCTAGCATAATGCCTTCCTAGACCATGAGATGGCTCTTTTGCTAATTGAGCCATAGATTTGTTTCAACACATCTCTTCAGTACTTGCTCAAGTTAGTCCAAAGCTTGCTCAAATGTATCTCCATAGGTGGAAAAGTCATCCATGAAATTACTGATCTGCTATTGGAAACTAGTAAGGACTAGGTATTGCAAGGTTGTAGGGGCATTACATAGATCGAATGATAACTTACAATATGCAAAAGTCCCCCCAGGGACTCATGAATGTTGTTTTGGCCTAATGTTCTGGTGCAATTTGGATTTGGTTATAGCCACTATAACCATCCAAGAAGCTATAATAACAATGCTCAGATATGGTGTTCAATACTTGATCCACAAATGACAATGGAAAATGATCTTTAAATGTTACCATATTCAATAGCCTAAAGTCAATGTAGACCTGCCATTTTCCACCTTTCTTTGGCACAATTACTAGTGGGCTAACTCACTTACTATCCGCAATGGGATAGATGAACCCCATCTTGAGGAGTTATTGAATTTCCTCCTTGACGACCTGCTTCAGTTTGGGGTTTAGCTATCTTTGTGGCTACCTTTTAGGCTTTATGGTTAGGTTGGTGTAAATACAATGCTGGCATATCCTTGGATCAATTCTTGTTTGCTTAGGATATGACCAAGCAAAGGCTATTGGCCATTTGTTAACTATCTTTAACAGCTTTTCTTTTTGTTTAGAAGAAAGTTTGACATTAATTATGACCATTTTATCATTGTCTAAAAATGCATGTTTCATGTCGATCGGTAAAGTTTTTAGGTCTAGGGCCTTTTGCTTGAAGTTATTAGGGATTTCCAATTCTCCCTAATAAGTATCATCATCTTCATCAGAGAGTTGGGGATGAACTTATTCAAGTTTATCCATGTCTTCAACATAAGCACATGTTAGGCTCTCGGTTGGTTCCATGCATAATGTGCTACTATCTGAGTTAGCTATCAGCCATTGGGTGCCCTTATGTTTTGTGGCTACTACATATAGACACCTTTGAATATTGATTTTTTTCACACACCGATTGCATGCTTTAGTGTATGTACTTTTGATGGACCAAATCTTTTACACGCAATTGCACTCGTTATCGTTGTATGTGATGCATGGAATACGCTTCTTCTCTATCTTGCCCAATTCATTTTCTTTGGAGATTTTTAGAGAGAGATTCCTTATGACCATATGTGTGTCAACCATGCTTAACCAAGCTCTTCCCATAATGATGGGAAAGTCACTTTTGTAGTTTTCAACCTTAATCACCCAAAAAATAGCAGGATAGGACCACCCACAAACTATGGTCACAATGTCTTCTACTAATCCCAGAGGGACAATAATTGACTGATCTACCAATTTTAGACGGATGTTGCTCTTCTTGAGAGGTGGTAGGTTCTAGGCCTTATATATGTGATGGGAGATGAGATTAAATTTAGAACCAGAGTCAAAAAGAGCCTTACATTGCTCATGTCTAGTGATCTGCAGGTAAATGAATGGACTTCTTGGGTTAGATCTTTTCATGAAAAGATTGCCAACCTTGATCTAGTTGGAAACAACATGAGTTAGCATTATAGTGTGAATCTGAGGTAGCACTTGGTTTGAAGGGTACTTGAAGGTAGTTGATGTAGAGGATGAGGGTATTAGATATGTAGGATGATTAGCTGCACTAGGTTGTGAGGGATGGAGAGGACTAATAGGTCAAAAGATGGGCCATTTTTCTGGATCGTTTATATGAATCACTTGGCCAAAAAGTTAGTTGTGAATGTACAGCCCTTGTAGCATTTCGTTGTTGTGCTTGTGAAGGAATCTCACCCTGCATGGATGGAGTAGGAGGTAATTGGGTTGAAGGAGGAGGTGTGTGTGCAGATGGATGTGAAAGGTGGTATGGATATGAGCTTTTCCCTCTAGTTTATGGTGAATGTATTTGGTGGTACTCTAGAGGGTAATAGTGATGTGAAAATGAGGTATGACTTGTAGAACTTCTTGGAGAGACGGGTTACTGAACATAGTATCCATATGAATCTGGTTGCCTATAAGGGTACTGCTGCCTTGGTAGTGGCATTCCCCATGATTATGGCTAGTACCATTATTAATATTATTCATAAGTTTTTGGAGGAGCTTCACTTGGGTAGTAAGCTTATTGTTGTTTGTGGAATTGCCTTGGATTACTTTGAGGATGAGGTAATTGTCTGGGTGCTTGCCTACGTGCTAGTCAAGGATTCAATGCATACATCCCAGACTCTTGTAAGTGTTATACCATAGGGAAAAAACCTTTTGGATGTTTGTATTGACAAATGTCACAATCAGTCTCATCATCAGAGTCGGTTTCCACAACTTCCCCTATGGCCACAACTTTGCTCTTACCTGTTTGCTAGGCATGTTTAACTTCTTTTCACCTCCTGCAGTTACAATCACTATTTTGCTCTTTGGATTTTTCAATAATCTTCATAGAAGTTTAAAATTTTTCATCCAAAGAGTCCCATAATTTATCAACCTTTGTCAAAATATCAAAAATAGATTTTTAGATGGGTAAGGTTTTCTTGTTCACCACCTCATCGAGTGGTGACTCTTCTTCATCACAAAATCAAACCTCATATTTTTTGATGGAAGGATTCTTATTATAATCTTTTGCACTTTCCCTTTTTCGTAGCTCATCTTCTTCTTTTGCTGCTTGCTCAATCAACCTTTGGATTTGATGAGCTCTTAGTTCAGGCAATCTTTCTTGGGCATACACCCCAAGAGTTCTTCTAGTTTCTGCTCTAAGCCCATCTATGATGTGGTGAAGTTGTTCCCTTTGAGAATAACCATGTCCAGGGCATCGATGTAAGAGTGAATAGTATCAACCCATGGTAGCATCCATGGGTTCATGTGTTCCCTATTTCCAATCTTGGATTTGCCTTCTCAGATTAGATACTCTGGAGTATATCTAGTATTTATCATTAAATAGCTCTAACATGGTACTCCATTGGTGAACGGATTCCTATTCCAAGAACTGGTACCAACTTTTAGCTTCCTTGATGAGTGTCCTAGAGAAAAACCTTGAATTTCTACTAGTCATTTTCTATGTTTTGTAAGGTATAGGCGTCATGGAAAGCTTGTAGATGTGTTTGTGGATTAGAGTTGTATCCCCCCTCAAATCTTGGAATATTATTCATGTCTAACACTTGATCCTACTATCTTTCATATGCCTAGTTGGAATTCTAATTTCCTTTGCAATGTTGAACATGCTTTCAGTCACTAACAAAGGTTCATCATCATCATTGTGTTGATGAAACTCATGATGGTTTCAACCACCCCTTCAGTTCTGGTGGCCTTCATGGTTATTGTTGTCTTGTTAATCACCTTCATCATGATTATTTTGTTGACGTTTTCTATGAAAATTAGAAGATGAAGAAGAATGTTTAGAATTTGATGAAGAGGATGGAGAGGAAGGTGGACTGCCACTACCACTGCGGTGTCTGCCATCATCACTATGATGTCTGCTACCACTTTTTTGCTCATTATGACTAGCATCCTTAGATCCCTTGCTATTGTGATGCTTGCCCAAGTCCCTACCTTGGCTATCACTTTTTCCTGAACCTAGTTTATGAATAGTGGATCGTAATTTTAGGGTCGCATCCTCATCACCAATAACAGGGGATGGAAAATCTTCAAAGGGAGGATCTTATTGTTATCTTGATCTAGTAGGAACAAGGGATTAGTGTAATGTTTCCCCTTCATAGCCTGATGGTGCTTCTCCTAATATCAATCTCACTTGCATTGTGTTTCAGCGGGACAGTAGTTCCAAGTGTCATAACAATTCACAATGTATTCCTCATGAAGGTTTGTGATGCCCAACTTTTTAAGAGTTTGAAATAGCATCATGGGCACAAATCAATTGGGGGGCGAGATGATGTTGCCCTCCATATCATGCCATCATAGCTATTCATCTTGATGTAAGATGAAGGTAAAATTCGGTACATATTCATTAGGATGAGTATATACCACTTTGCACTCCTATGGGACTGATTGTTTGACATCTTTGCGTTTGTGGAAAGAAGAAGATATTTTCCAAAACGAATAAAATTATCAGTGTGCTTAGTAGTTTATATGTCATTGAGGGTGATGTTGACCTTGAGTTCATCCAACGATATGAACAATATTCACTAATCCTAAATAACACATGTTTCAACAAATAAAGTCCTCGGCAATGATGCCAATGATGAATAACGAGGTACCCCTATGTCCAATCATATGGATCATAAGCTTTCATGCATAATCTAGTTGAATTCCGTGGACTTTGTAGTTTTTGGTGCACTTGTCTTCTAGGAAGTGAATCTTTACCTTAAGATCAATTGTTGTCTTCCCAATTACACTTGTGACGTACACTGGTATGGTTAAGTGTAATTGAGGCATATGATTTTTATTATTTTATATTTTATGGTTTGGTGTTCAAAGGGAGATAAAAGTAATTGGATTAGCTAATTTAAATTAACTAATTAATTAGTGTCTAACTAGTCCTAACATAAGCATTTGGTCCCACTTTCTGCGCACGTTCTAAACCCACATATTCATTGCTAGGTTATCAAGCGCTACGCTACTAGGTGTACCAAGCAATAATGTTGCTGGGATTACCAAGTGAATAAGCATTATGCTTAAAGTGGTCGTACTTATGTATTTAATCTATCTTACTTATCTTACTTAATTGCTTCATTAGCTTAATTATTTGAAATCATTTAATAAATAATTAAAAATATTTAATAAATAATTGAAAACATTAAATGCATAAATAAAATATTTAATTTATCCAAAGTGTTGCAAGGTTTATTAGAAAGCTCATCTTTATTGCTGCACACATTGTCATGCTTAGGTACAACAATGCTCAAATAAAGATCTATATAATTAATGGCTCCTACTATGGGCACTCAGGGAAAATATTCTAACTCTTAAATGAATAAACTGTAAGAGCTTTGCTACTACTAAAATCTTGATGTCATAAATGCAGCTGGTAGGCACGTATTTATAGCCAAAAAGTGGACACTATGTTGATGAGGCCTCATCGATGCATGATATGATGCATTGACGAGGCCTTGTTGATGCAATTAATAAAATTGCGACTCATCATCAACCCATGAAAAATTCAAAGACGTCACTATGAACATAAAAAACATCATCATGATCAAACGAATAGACATAGAAATTTTTCTCACAACCTGTTTAATGACAATGAACCCTTGTTGGTTGTTAAGAGTCTAATGCATATCACAGAGTTCGTTAAGATATCTCACAGGAATTACAAAAAGGGTTGTCTACCTAGGCTTGATATGGATAATATTCCTAAATTTACAGGAGGCTATGATTCAGATCCACAACATCATTTACAAGCCTTCCATGATTTTTGTGCTTTCTACAACATTGAAAGTAGGTGGAAAAAGCTTAAACTCTATTCTAGGACACTAATCGATAAAGCCAAAGTGTGGTATAGATCATTGAGGTTGAATTCGATCCAACGATGGTCCACAATGTTGGAACTTTTCAACAAGGAATACCAAATCTATGCGAGGGTATCCAAATTGAGAAGACAAATCCAAGAGTGGAAGCAAGAACAATATGAACACTTGGACATGGCCTTAGATAGATATTATGCCTTACTAAATAGATGCCTAGGCCATTGTTTCTCCAAGGAAAGGTAACTTTTCCACATCATAGATGGGCTTTGTAATGAAACATGAGAGACCGTTGGGATTTATGCCCCAAGTCAATTATATGAGCTACAAACCCATCAGATCAAAGCGCTAATCAAGTGTGTGGCAAAGAAGAAGGAGAGATATGCAAATGGGAGAATGTTGAGAAATATCAATGGGACCTAACTCTTCAACAGAAGGAGATCCATATCTATGGTACAGAGAATGAAACCACTCTCAATAAGATGATTCTACAACAAACCTTGCTAGTACAAAAGTCTATTGATGAACTTGAATTGAAGTTTAATAGGATATCCAAATGGATATATGAAAATGTTACAACTCTCATTAAGATGGTAGAGAAGAGGATCATGTAAAATAAGCTAGGTGATCACAATAAATAAAGGATATAGAACCAAGAAACAACTAGGAACACTTTTCAGCAAATGGGAAAAATGGCTAAAGAAAGTGAGGCTATAGACTCAACCAGAAATGAAGATACTAGATGAAACATCTACATATATGACCATTCGAAGGGCCATTTCCTAGTCTTGTTGCATCTATATGAGTATTGGAAAGGTGCATTAAATCTAAATTTTGTGCAAAAGCACATGCCCAATAGATTTCCTCTCCCACAAGGTAATTATAGACAGTCCCACAACCAATCGTACCATCTTAGGGGGACTTATTACTAGCCTTAACATGGTCATCAACTGTAGTGGCAACAACCACAATTATGGGGAAGGCCATCGCCAAATTAGCCCTATTCACCAAAACTACATGGATATTATGTTCAACACCCTATTTCTCCAACTAGTTCTACATCCTCTAGTTCAAATTACCACTACCACTCTCCCGAGTACCATCAACCCATGACATCCCCTAAGGGATCACCACCTCGTACCTCTTACCATCCATCCTATCCTTGATATTCTCATAGTCCGCCTCATTATATGCCACCACTAGTAACACAGGAAGGTTTGGGACCATAATATCAACAAATGAATGCCACTTGTGTTGCAAATGTGCATAAACATGTTGACACTAGTGGGCCTCAACCGCAACATAGGAAATCTTCCTTCTAGAGGAAAGGCTATAAGCTGAAGCAAACCATGCATGGATCCACCACATCATTCAAACTAGCATAATGCCAATCTAGTGCATCACCTTTCTTTTCATAATTGGCATCCTCTAATCTTACACAAGGGTCATCGTCCATCATTACTCCAATCCCAAACCCAAATAATGAATCTAACAGTGTGGGGAGACAAATAAATCCATGCATACCATATCATGATCAAGGGCATAATCATGGTTTAGACATCCCTAATGTTAACACACCTCATACCCTGATCCACCATACATGTAACAATCAAGTGTGTGACCAACGATTTTTCTACCTAGCCACCACACCACCAACAGACATCTAGTGGCTAGGGAATGAATGATTACCAATGTTTTATGCATGCATGGATCCTATTTATCCACTTATTAATCCTTGTCACTGCCAAATGTTTAGTCATGGGGGTCATCCCCCATTCTAATCTTTAGGATTATTAAGTGTTTTTCATGTTTTTGTTTTATAATTTGTTGTCATTTTTCTATTTCTTGAAACAATTCTTCCTATTTCTTTCAATTTTTCTAGTTGTTTTCATTTTCTTCATTGTGTAATCTTACTTGTGAATAAAACGATTATGTTGCCCATTGAAGTGAGGTTTTCCCTATGTTGTCAAGTCATAATGGATTGATTATTTAGACATCGAGACCACGCCATCCATCCACTCATTCCATTAATAAGAGATTCTTACTTTGGTCATAATGATAATCTTTTCCATCATCCAACCTAATAATAAATCTATAATCATTGTGTTTGGGTAGAAGAGTGCAAAACCAAGGCTAAGTGTGAAGGGTGTGACATCAAATGGATTTGTGGATTCTCTTTGGCCACTTCTGTCTATTCTATCATGTTGCTGAGGTTGTAATCATATCCTTGTAGATCTAATGAAAAATGAAAGCAAGAGTAACCTAAAATAGCACTAAATAAACTTCTGCAGGTCCCACTGAAAAGACATGTACCAATGCTTGAAGGTTGGCAACTTCTCAGAAGAAAAAAAAAACGTGTGCCATAAATCAGCTCCTCCCTTGGACAAAATGCTACGTGATGTTACTCCTTGCAACTATGATAGTCTTATGGTTGTCTGCTGATGTGATGAAACGATGTGATGTCACTGAAATGTGTTGTAGAATTGGTTTAAATCTTGAAAAGAAGGACTCATGATTATTAAACCATTAATAACATATAAGGTTTCATTGTGCCCATGGTAAGACACCTCATGTATCAATTTCTACAATGCTTTCTACAGTCCATCTCATCTCGTTGTTCAGGTGATCATAACTTGTGGTTTTGTGTAACATAGAGTTATTATCTTAAATTTATGGTTTTAACATGTGTGTTTTGTTGCATAGGTATGTGTTGCATTCAATCCATTTAGTGCCTATAAACATTTTTACGTATGGTTACACAAGGGCATCATACGCTGGAGCCTACTTTGGGGAAGACCCACTTGTGTAACTTTTATGACTTGTACTTGTTTGACACAACCACATCATTCTTAACCTTCCAAGCACTCAATCATTACATTTTGTTGTTTTCTTTCTCATATAATTTGATCTGTCCACAACATCGATTTCAATGCCCTTTTTCTTACTTCTTCTAAAGCTTTTCACATTAATGACTCCACCTTCTCACACTTCCAGTGCCTCAAACTGATTTTCTACTTACCCCAGCACTATGGACCTAACCTCAAACCTTCCAATCAATCACACAGCTTCATTTTTCATGATCAGTACCCCCATGAGATGCTTATTCATGAACCCCAATATCGGGTACCCAATATTGGGTGGGACGCAACGTTAGATACTTGATATTTGGTACTCGATATCAGGTCACACAAAACCTATATATATGATCCCTACAGAGCCGAAACTTCATTCTCATCATTTGTAGCTAGGGGATTTGTTCAAATTTTCTCTCATGACTCAAAGCTCTACGCACCCACTTTCCACTTGCAATATTTGGCTCTCTACTACTTTGATTTATGTGTCATTTGTACCTATCTGAACTTGGAGTGTTCAAGTTAGTCATGGGGGGTGCTCACGTGGAAAACTTGTTCCAATTGATGATAATTTGCTATTTCTTGGAAGGTATTATAAGGGTAAGAGTGTTAAAAAATTTAGGCATTATCATAAATAATCAATCATATTAATGCTAGAAATTTTAATTTTTCTACCCAAGGGACCAAAACCATCATAACAAGCCACACATAAGAAAAAAGAAATCAATTGTGTAAGGCCATACAGGGAGATAGACATTTTTTGAAAATTTTTCTAACTCTGCAATCATATGAACTAAGAACTTAATGAACTAAGGTAATGAGTCAAGGCAATTGTAGTAGCTTTGAATTTGCCAAATGAAGGGGCTAAGGTAACCCATATGCCCACCAAATTTGACTGTGACACTAGAGAATTGTGGTTGAAACAAGCATATAGCAAAGAAGATAAAAAATATAATGAACTAACTCTGGAGGAGAGGACATATTTTAAGATTGGTACATACCATCTATTTCCCACCAAAGGGCTCAACCAAATCTCAACATATGTAGCTAGGGGAAGTGCTATCATAATGGATAAATATGTGGCCAGTCTTCCCCAATTCTACTTCGCTAAAATTCAAAGGCAGTTTGAGGAGAAAAGGGTAGGGAAATCAACACTCCCATTCCCTTGCTGAATCAAAAAGTTATGCAAACATGATGGAATCCTAGGATATACAAATGATATCCCTAGGAAGACTTAGAACACCTCCTTCACCGAGCTTCTCAAAATTATGACACAAAGAAAAGATCTTGGTGAAGAGCAACAACTAGAGAAGGAAGTAGAGCTTGAAGTAGAAGTACAACATGAGCCTAAATAGCACCCAGAAACACAGGCTCCACCACCACCACCACAAGATTATAGGCCCTCAATGAGCCATCTATAGAAAATTGCTGAAGCTGTCAGTTGGGGAAGGAAAGATGAGTCTAATCTCTTCAGAGTAATCAATGATGTTGTACAACCCATTATTTTGGCCAATCCAACAAGAGGAGAGATCTCATTAGAATCAGGAGGAGAATCCTAGTGTCAAGGAAAATCTCTAAAAATGTCACATCCTTTCAAGTGATGCTTGAAACTAGAGAAGGTGCCACAGTCGTGGTAATGCAGCATTAGGATGCAACAAGCATAGTCGAAGTGATTATAGATCACATCAAAGAATTGTGTAATGTGCCTATTGTGCCTCCAGTAGATCTTACTAGAACCAAAGATGCAAAGATGTTGGCTGGGACTTTAATGACTCCTGTGGTGCATGAGGATGTGCTAGATCAGTTGTTGTAGATAGGGCAAGTGATGACCACCTTGTTTGACATCCCCAATGATGTCACTATGGCACACTCAGACCTCATAGCGACCAAAGGAAAGCTAGTTATGGCTGAAACTAGGGTGGATCATGTAGAAGTAGAAGTGCAAAGGTTATAATAAGAGTTGGCTACCTTAAGAGTTGAATGATGGGATCCTGCTTATTTTTTTGCATTTGACCAGCTGTAACAACTTAGGACAAAGCAGTTGACCAAACTGATTGAAGAAAATAAATCTATTAAGCAAGGAAAAGAGAAAACGGTTTGGAATGCCTTTGCTACTGATGCATAGTCCCACATTTACAAAAAGGCATTGATCACCACTTAGGAAGAAAATAAGTAGCTTGCTGCTAAAAATTCAAGGTTGACCACAATTGAAAAATAGAAGAACATTCTTGAGGAGGGCATCCACCAATTAAGATAACAACTAGTGAGGGTCAACCAAGACATCAATAGATTGGCTAGAGAAAATAGAACCCTCTCAATGAAGGAGGTTCACGTTATTCAAAAAAATTAGCAATAGAAATCAGCGAGTGGCAAAATGAGGCCAAGAAGCATGAAAAAGTAAAGGAACACTTTCGTGACCAGGTAGGCATGTATAAGTAAATAAATGAAAAAAAGATATAGATGTCTAAAGCCCACATTAGATTCTTCTTAGCACAAAATCTTGAGTGGCAGCCAATTCTTGATAGTTATGCCTTGGTCCATCAAGTAGAAGTAAAGAATAAAGACCTATAGATCAAAGATTTGAAAGAATACATGGCATTGGCTAACCTTAGATATGCCAACCTCACCATGTTAACAGTAGCTAGGCTTCAGAGTGAGTTGGAGAAGCAGGTAGCAACCACCTATGCATTGTATGGAAAAGATTTTGCAGATCAGAAAGATGCTTTGTAGAAGCTACATGTGGAAAACTTGGAATTGGAGGTGATCAAAGCTCACTACCATGGACAGAAGGATGTTGTGTCAGACCTAGCCAGGAGATTGAAAAATTATCACGTATTGAAAAATCTAGGGCCTCTGAGGAAGAATGAAGGTAGTTTGTGGCCTGGTACATGAAGGCCAATCAAATGTTTTCGCAGCTACCATGTCCTTGGGATGTACTAGTGCCAGCACACATCAGATTAGTAGCCTGGGTGGGACCCATGGATGGAAGAAGAAAAGTTGCAAGCATTGCTTGATTATTACAAATTCCACAAGCTTAGTGACAAAGGGAAGCAACCAATGGAGGAGCCATTGCCTTTGGGCACTACATGAGTTTTCTAGTTTTTGTCTTGTAATATTGTGTCCCATTTTTGTACTACATCACTGCGGCATGTAAGAGTTAATTATTTTGTTTGTTGTTTAAGATAGTCAATAATCCCATGCCTTCACAATATTTTGTAAAGAACGTGTTCCTCATTTTGTAGACTCGAGGATGATTTTTGACTCAGCCATGAGGGTATGATGAGTCATGAATCTATCAGCCTTGATATTGGATACTTGATATTGGAGCTCCAATATCAGATGCTTAATATTGAAGCTAGCAAGCGATGTCAGATATCTGATATCATCTCCTCTATGCTAGCCTATAAATATAGCACTTGGGTGCACGGTTGAGACATACAACAACAACAGAGAAGATAGTTTTAGTTCTTAGTTTTTGATAGTCTTTCTTAGAGTTCTGTTATTCCTAGTGCATGCCCATAGTGTAATGTTTGTAATTGTACAACACCTTTATTCGAGTGTGATGTACTTGGACACATTACATGACTAGAAATATAGATCGAGATTACTCCCATCATTGCAACATCCACTTAGATTAGTATTGCTTTTAGTTGTTAATTATTTACTATTTTTTTAGTTAACATTTCCATTTATTGCTATTTACTATTCTTGTCATTAAGCGGAATGTGTACACTTTAGTCACGAGCGCTTAAGTGTAAGCACTTGGTAATCTAGTAGTGTATTTTTTGGCACACCTAGTGACATACTCTTGGAAATCCCAGAAGTAGTCTCATGAAGTCTAAGGCATGTAGAGACAATTAAGAGTGGATACTCAGTACACATAGGCTAGTTTAGATTTTACTCGCCATTGTTTAGTAGCTTAATTAATTTATCTCTTTGTCATCATTAGGAGTAGCATAGAATTAGATAACATCATATGCATCACTTTGGACTAAACCATACATGACAAAGCTACCACTAGTCCAAGTTGGAAGACAACGAACTGCAATTAGAGCATAATGATCTAGATACCACAAGTAGTCCCATCCATGGAATTCGACTAGATTGTGCATGAACACTTGTGATTCGTATGGTTGAAAGTAGGGGTACCTCACTGCTCATCAATATTTATACCAAAAATATTACTATTTCTTTTTCTATGGAAAGTTCAACATGTTAAGCAATCGAATGATACGTATCATCATGGGAAGAAACCAAATTATTTTTATCTTAATGCATGTTATTTGAAGAAAGGAGATTTTTTCCCTAAAAATGTAGTTATGGTTTGGTATTTTTGTTACTCAAGTTGATACCAATATTTTATTACTAGTAATTTATCAATGCTTGCATTAATAATAATTTATTAACTTATCAATCATCAATGATTAGATGATTTGTTGTTAATATTTTATCCTCAATTTGTGATAATTCTTATAAAAGAAATGTATTGAATACTATGTTTATCTTTTTCTTTTTTTTAATGGATAAAAAAACATTATTATGAACATACCTTGCATATTATCAAATATAAAATTTGAAAAAAATAAATAATTTATTGGCTTATCAATAATCAATGATCATATGATTTTTTGTTAATAGTTTATTCACAATTTGTGATAGTTTTTATAAAAGAAAGGCACTAAATTTAATAATAAGATGTTTATGTTTTTTTTTAAATGGATAAAAAAACATGATTTTGAACATACTTTGCATAGTATAAAATATAAAATTAGAAAAAAATAGTTGGTATAGGAAAATGTATGAAATGCAAATTTTAAGATACCATATCATTTAAAAGTTTAAACATAATTTTACATGTTTAAGAAAAAGGCAATATTTAAATTTGTATGCTTGTGAATTCTATCTTTACTTCGTAGGATGAGCATTGAATCTCATAGTGATAGGAAAAAAAGAATTTATTACTTTTTGGAAAATTTTAATTAACCTTATGGAAGAATGTTTTTTTGTATTTTTACTTAACAATAAGAGCATTGAATATCTTAGTGATAGGAAAACAATTATTAATATTTTTGGACCAAATCTTAATTGAGCTTGTAGAAAAAGTTTTTCTATACTTTTAATTAATTTTAATAGTCATGTTTTACATGCTTAGTCCAACAAATAGGGTGTATTGATCTAAGGCAACAAGGATTTTTAGGTATTAATTTGAGACAACATGGGATTTGGTAGTGAGGGTTTCAATATTAATTTGAGGTAGTAATGGTTTTTGCAATGGGGGTGATTTAATTTGAGGTAGTAGAAGGGTACTTAGATGTAGGCTAGATTGATTAATATTTTATGGGTGAGGGCTTGTTACCAAAGAGATTGAATCGTCTTCCCAACAAATTAAAAAATTTCATCACCATCACAAGGTATATAAAAAGTTATCTTCAATTGCAATAATGGGAGAATATGGTTAGAAAATGACATTGTTGATGAAATTCATAAATAAGATAAGGAAATTTTTCTAAGCCTAACACCCTTAAGAAGGAGAGTGAGGGAAAAATGTAGATCAATGTTGCTATTAAGGATAATGAACAAATTTTGTTTCAATTAGTAGTACTTGAAGCCAAAGTTAAAGTGAATGTAAATTTGAAGAAACAAAAACAAAGCTAGAATTTGCAATTACAGAAGTTTTAGCAGGATGGAAAAAGTGCAAAGGAAAAAATTTTGTGATTTGTAGGCATCCCAAAGCCAAAGCATGAAACAAATGAGATTTTGATTAAGGAAGTTGAAAAAATTTATAGACTATATGCATATAACTTATTTGAATATTTTTGAAGTTTATAAGATGCTAGGTGAATGATGCAAAAAACCTAAGAATGTAATCATTAAGTTTCATGACATAGAAGATAGAAAGTATCTTTAGAGACATTGAAACCACTTGAAGCAAAGTGAAAATGGGAAAAGAGTTTGAAAAAACAAAGATGTTACTTAGAAGGAGCTTCTAGAAAGGGTTGAATAATGAAAAAAGATTAATGCAACTCATGCAAAGGTTTTTGTAGCATATCTAAATGCTAACAATATGGTAGTAATTATAGATAAGCAGTATTTCAAAAATCATTCAAAAAACATATAGGCCCTTTATGATGTATATTTATTAATATAGATAATATAATTGTAAATAAAATTGTTTCATTAAATAACATTAATTTTTTAAATAACTTTGATGTTTTTGATTTTGTTGAAACATGTTGATTCTATAGATTTTGTGGTTTTTAAATTCATTAAATTTATAACAAGAAATGTAAAAGTAGGATGAAGAGGTACCTTTTAGTAGCATTGTAGTGTTAGTGAGAAAATCTCTTTTAAAAGGATGTGCTTTTAGAAAAAATCAATGATCATAAATAAAACATTTGGCTAAAAATATTATGCCAGCATAGTTGTGCATTTTCTACCATATGCTATTTTTCTCCTAGAAATGCTACATTGTATGATACTATAAAGTTGTTTCATGATCATTCTTTCCAGTTCTTAAGCAAAGATATTATAGAATTTTTAGCAAAAGGCCCATTATTTATATGTGGAGATTTTAATGCAAGGATAGGTTCATAATAACCATAAATTATTTAGTGGCAACATAATATCAATAGTTTAAACATTGTTAAAGATCATAGCTGGGCATTACATTTTGTACATGACACTAGTAATAAGATAGGTTGACAATTATCATAATGGACTAAAACTTTTGATCTTCTGATTTGTAATGGCCTTAATAGATTTCCTCAATCTTCATTATTTACTGTCACAATTACTCAAGGTAACTCTTGCATTGATTTACTTTTATGTTTTTACGAAGACATTGAATTTATCAAGAAGTTAAAAGTTGAAGAAGATTTAGTGGAGTCTTGCCATCATCATATAGAGTTTTTGTTGCAAATCAAAATTTTTTCTCAAGCAACAAAAAATAGGAATAGAAGAAATTTTTAGCACAAAGTGATCCCACACACACACACACACACACAACACATAACAAATAGAATATTAAAAGACATCAAAAGGCACTTAAACAAAATTTTATTACAACAGCTAAGCAAGTTGTGCATTCATAATAATAAGGTGCTTAGAAGGCTTGGTTTGATGAGGATTGCATACATGCTAGACAAAATACCAAAAATGCAAAAAAGAAATATAGAGAAAGTTTAGTTAAGACATATAAATGCTTAATT
The DNA here is from genome assembly GCA_015680685.1 of Gnetum montanum. NCBI lineage: Eukaryota > Viridiplantae > Streptophyta > Gnetopsida > Gnetales > Gnetaceae > Gnetum > Gnetum montanum. The sequence continues at coordinate 56,264 of MNCI01025358.1, forward strand.
AAAACTAAGATGAGGAAATTTATCAAGAAGTAGTGAGAATAATTTTCTTTCACCATTAAAAAGGAGCCTAGATGGTTTTAGTGGTATTTTCATCATAGAGCCTTTTCATCATTTAATTTTGCTTTTCATGATATTTTTTCATTTTATAATAAATTATTTATAGAAGATGATAATGCTATTGCTATTATATAGCAAGCATCTTTCCAATTTACTCTTGAGTTAGTCACAAAGAGTATTGTTAAAGTGTTAATAGTTAAAGGATCTAATTTTCACTTTACATCTCACTGTTAATTGCTTTTATCCACTAGCTACTTGCTACATTTTTGTCTCTTATAGTTATGTCTACAATTTCTATTTGTTTTCAACTAGCTATTTCACACTCCTGCTTTTTCTTTTGCTTGTAATTTAGTAATTTTTGACAAAAATGTTTGGTTTGGATTGTTGGATTTTAGTCCATTATCTGTAAGTCCCCTTTTGTTTTGAGAGAAATTGAAAGTTTAGTTTTGTTGGACTACTTGGTGGTCATGAGATTGCCTAGCTCAATTTCATGTTAGGTTGTGTCAAATCTCATTATTACAAAAATTCCTACAGCAACAAATCCCTATAACGATTTTTCAGTCTTTCATATTTGATGATCTCATTCTTCTAAGCAAAAATCTTGATGGTGGCATTTTGGCTAAAGGCATGAACCTCAATCATTGAGGGATTCCTATTTTCTGTAGCCAATCTCCTTACATCTTGGTTCACTTTAGCAAGTTGTTTTTACTACTAATGAATGTATTCTATCAATTTTTCTTTTTGCTCGTTACTATTCTGCAGATGGCGGTTCTTCCAAGTCAAGGTGAGATTCTCCTTACATATCTCTTGAAGGTCATGATTGGTAAAATTCATCATTGCTTTGGATAGTAACACATCAAAGACTGCTATTTATTTTCCATTCTTAGCCTCTTATACTTTCTATTGAAGTTTTTGGAAACCTTCATCTCTAATAAGCTTAGGCCTAATAATGGATGAATTAGATAAGCGGGATCTAAGTTCTGCAACCTCCGTCATCAACCATTGATTACTAGTGGTGACCTCCTCAAGTTGCACATATACAAGGAGGTGTTTATCCATTATCTCTATTAGCTTTGACTCGGTGGTTGAAATGCCTTTTGGAAGCTAAAAAAATATCTAGAATTGGTTACTTGGTTCTGACTAGTTGCTCCAACACTTCTTCATGCTATGTTGCAATCATTTCTTTCCTTCTAGCTCTTGCAGACATTTGAATGTTTGTGATTACAGTAGCATCAGTGACAAATGTTGCATGAGAACTCAAGGCTTCTCTAATTCGATTTACAACCACCTCTACTATAGTCTCGTGGCCCTTGTGCGGTACAACCAAGACTGTTACACCTTCATGTTCTTCCACCATGATAGAGAAGGCTCTCACATTCTTAGAGACTTCTAGAAATGATTTTCCAAAAATTAATACAATGACTTCTCTAGCATTGGAGTCTGTGTGAATAGGGATCTAGTCTCTTCATGTGGAGAATATTAGGGCTAGTTCATCCATTGGCGAGTTGATGATCTTAGTGACCTCATTGAGATGGCTTATGGTTGGACAATACACCAATGATTCACCACCACCTCCAGAGTCTTGATGTTGCAAGGGTCTAGTGCCATGCGTCACCTTAGCTGCATGTTCTTGGGGTTGTTATTGTTGTTGTCATCTTCCTCCTCAAGATCATTTTCACCAGGCTAGCATGGCCCTTCTACTCGTGGTCCTCATTTTGGTGTCATCTACAATAACATAAATAACCTTAGATTAGTTGTTTTGATTTAATCTCTTAAGCCTAAATATACTTAGATCATTCCTTGGGTTAAGTTTGATAAAAGATTTGACTATTAAAATTTTCTAATAATTAAGGGTGCATGAGAATTTTTTATTACTATTTTATTTTCATTTCAAAGGTAGTTGGTTATTAGTATTAATTTATTTTATTATTATATTAATATTATTTTAATACCATATCTATGGGATGTTAGAAAAAATTATCAACAAAGCCTAGAAATTGATGCCCCTAGAATGTGAAACATACCTCAAGATGCTTGAGGATCAAAATATAGGTTGAATAGGATATGTAGTGAGGAAGTTATGGCTTTTGGAAGGTTTTGGGCTCAAAAAAATTGTAAAAAATCATTACATGTTTAAATGCAAATGTAAAAAAATGGCTAAGGATCATGCATATATATAGTATTTTTATATTGCATCAATGGGGATGCATCGATGGGGCTATTCCCACCAAATTTTCAAGTTAGAAAGTAAGGGATCTTTGGAGACTTTGAATATTAAAGAAGAGCCAAATGGAAGCTAGAAAGCTATGGAAAAATGTAACAACAACTCATTGTATCATTCTTCACAAATTGGAGTGAAGTGAGCATCTGGAATGTTGAAATAGGATATTTTTCCCAAAATAAAATAAGGACAATATTGGACGATGTAGGTTGCCAAGATTGCAAGCAAACAAATTGAGGCTCTAGGTCATGAGGCTTAAATTGAAGGAACCAGGAGCTATGTAAGTGGGTCCTCAAAGCAAGCTAATGCCTTAAAATGCCCTTGCATAATTACATCACAAGGAGTTTGTAGGCACCTTGGATATCCAATGGTGATCTAGGTTAAATACCATACACTTATAATCAATATTCTTAAGATCATATAGTCTATAAATTCAAAATGATGAGACGACCATGGTATGGGGTAGTGAGGTGAGAGAATGGAGTGTCAAAATGGGTTTAGAGAGAAATTGGGAGATTAGAACCTAGATCATAGTAGTAGGAGATCCCTATGGAATGCATGATTAAGGTGATTTAGATATTGATCTGTTTAGGGTCCATGCCTAGTTCATACCATTAGTAGTGGCCTTGCATTGATGTGCTCCTCCTTTCCTACCCCTATGAAACTATAGCCACCATAGAGAATGAACATCACTCTAAGAAAAGAAGAAAAGAGAAGAAGGAAGTAGTTAGCAATGTTTAAGGAAGAAATTTTTGTCTTAGTTAAAGGGGTGCCTTCAAGCATGGGTAATGTCTTTCTAGCCCCAAAACTAGTGTTGATATCCTAAGAGATCTTTAGAGAGGTGTGTTTTTATTCCCATGTTTTTTGTGTATTTTATTTTATTTTTTCTATTAAAATTTTAGGAATTAAAATTTTACAAAGAGGTACTTCCTTTATGGATTATAAGAGGAGTGATGATACATTCCATGAGGAGCCATGAGACTCAAGAAGGAAGTTAAGAAGAGAACTCAACAAATCCCCTTAAGACCATACCCTTTTCCATTTCCACTTGGTTCTTTCCCAGTTTGTTAAGTAATAATATCACAAGTCACTTTTAGTTTTAGGGTGAAAGAACCTTAGGGTTGCCATGATACATATCTTACTTTGAGACAAATGGAATAGGTGAATGTCATAAGCTCACTACCTTGTATCATCATAGGATTGATAACTCGTTAGTAGAGAGCATAATCCAAAAACATAGTTGGCCTATGTAGATAAATGACAATATTGAGAGTTGTAGTTAGTAATTATCAAAATTTGCAACAACAATAAAAATAAAATCAAACATTATAAGAAAGGGAAAGGAAAAGATACAAATGAAAATAAAGTAAAGTAAAAGTAAAATATATAAGAACATCAAAAGGTAAAGAAAATGAGAAATGTAGAAAAAATGATATAAAAAAAAAAGATAAAAGCTTCCATTCTCTCCAAGGTATTAATATAGATGGTCTTCTCATCCATGACTCAGTTAAAAGGGAAGGTTTTGAAAATGGAGCAAGCTTGATCTTGTGTTGAGGTGTTGTGGTTATGACTGGTTACTTGGAAGTCTATAAAGGATTTTAGTTGTTGGATGTGAACTAGAGTGTGCTTTTTGAGGACTTTTTGGATGGTAAATTATCATAATCCTAGAAGGAAAAGTTGAACTTATAATATATGGTCTTTCCCACAGTATCTGGAGCTTAGTTCATTAAGGAACATGCATAGGATTCCAATAGAGAACCTTGTCTCCTAGCTGAAATGCAACCCTCTGAATTTAAGCATCAAATCATTATTTATGATATGCCTTGTGTACTTCATTCATCATTAGGATTACCCTTCTATTCTCATCTAGTATATTAAGCACCATTATTCCTTCCTTTTGTGCTAACTTAATGTTTAGATTAAGGTCACATGCAATGGAGTTTTCATGTTGAGTGATAGGTCCATAGGGCATCGTTAATTTTGGTACTTCAATTCTTTCTATATCTATGAATGGTTCTTATCAAAATTCTTGTGATCTCCTTGTTGGTGACTTCAGCTTTTTCATTTCCTTAGGGATGGTAAGGGGTTGTAAGTTTATGTTCCACATCCAAATGCTACATTAACTTGAAAAATTTTTCATCCACGAAATGGGTCTCATTATCAAAATTTAATGTCCTAGGCACACCAATCCTACTTACCACCTATTGTTAAAAGAATTGAGTTGTAGTAGAAGAAGTACAATTGGTAATAGTTACAACTTTAGCCCATTTGGTACAATAGTCAATAAGAAAAATAATGTAGAACTTTCCATTAGATAGGGAGTGATGGATCCCATGAAAATAATTTCCCAAAGGTCGAAATGCTTCAATGATTGAATTCATTGTTGGAACCTTTTCATTCTTGTTATCATCCCTTTATCTCGTTGACACTACTTGCATGAATGGACGAGATGATGGTCATCTCTGAAGATCATAGGCTAGAGATATCCTTTTATCAATATTTTTATGGCCATTCTCTTTCTTGTGTAATGGTCCTCACAAGAGTTCTTGTGAGCATCCTGGAGGACTCATAGTTAATCTTCATTAGATATGCACCATTGTACTAGGCCATTTGCGTAGATTTTATAGAGGCAGCCCTCTATCTTTATGTAGTATTTGATTTGGTGAAGAAACTATTATTTTTTTTCTATGGTCCCATTCTATAGGGGTCTCATGTATAAGTAGATAAGAGAGGAATTCATCATAGTAGTTTGTAACCCTTGGTGCTTGAACTTTAGTTGCCCTAACAAAGAGAAGCTCATTTGGAAATTGATTAGATAAAGGATCTTCATTAGCCTTATTATCTCAGCTTAATTGAGATAAATAATTAGAAACCACGTTCTTGATTTCCTTTCTATTCATCATTGTCAAATTAAACTCTTGTAGGATCACTAGCCACCATATACCATAGGGGTTCACTGTTGGCTTATTCATGAGAAAATGAATGCCACTATGATTGGTGTCTACAAAAATGAGGTATTCAAGTAGATAGTGCCTAAATTTTTAAAGAGCATACATCACTGCTATTAGTTCATTTTCTATTATGGTGTAATTAATTTGTAAACCTAAAATGATTCTACTTGCACAATAAACATAGTATGGGCATTTTTGATTATCCATTTATGTAAGCACTACCCCCAATGCATAATTGGATGTGTCTGTCCCCATATGGAAAGATTTGAATTAATCAGATACATGTAGAATTGGTATTTCTATGAGCTTTTGCTTTAAGTGCTAGAATGCTTGTTCATAATCTTTGGTCCATTCAAATGTTGCATCCTTCTTAATTAGCTTAGTAAGTGATTTGATTTTTTTAAAGAACTTTTCAATAAAATGACTATAGTAACTTGTATGTCCAAGGAATGACCTAACATCTTTGATTAGAGGTTGTTTGATAATTCCTTGGATGATCCTTACCTTTTCAAGATCCACCTCAATACCTTTTTCTAAAATCTGGTGCCCTTGGATGATGCTATCTTAGAGCATCAAATGGTTCTTTTGCCAGTTGAGCTACAGGCTTGTTTACACATATTGTTTAAGTACTCGCTCAAGATGGTCCAAAGCTTGTTCAAAATTAGCACTATAGGTGGAGAAGTCATCCATAAAAACTTCCATACCACTACCAATTTGTTGCTAAAATATGTTGAGAACTAGGCATTGGAAGGTTGTAAGAGCATTACATAGATCAAAAGACATCTTTTTGTATGCAAAAGTCTCCTAAGGACTTGTAAATATTATTTTTTCCTAGTCTTTTGAAGTGATTTGAATTTGATTTTAGCTGCTATATTAGTCTAGAAAATTGTAGTAGATTTGCCTTACAATAGTGTCCAACACTTGGTTCAAAAGTAACAATGGAAAATGATCTTTGAAAGTGGCCATGTTGAGAAACGTGAAGTCTCTACAGACTCTCTATTGCCCTCTTTCTTAGGTACAATAACAAGCAGGCTTACCCACTTACTATCTTCCATTGGATAAATGAACCTAGCCATGAGAAGTTTCTCAAGATTCTTTTTAAAAACCTATTTGAGCTTTGGATTTAACCTTTTTTGTGGCTTCTTGATGAGTAGTGAGGTACCCCTACACTCAACCATACGAATACGAATGTTCACGCACGATCTGGTCGAACTCCACAGACAGACTAGTTGTGGTGTCTAGATAGTTACTTGTTGATCATAGTTCACTGTCTTCCCACTTGGACTAGTATTTGCTTTGTCATGTATGGTTTAGTCTAGAGTGCGGTGTATGATGTGGTCCTAAACTAGTACTACTCCTAGAGGTAATGGAAAGTAACTTTGATTAAGCTAAGAGGGAGTGAGAGAGAGAATCTAAGCTAGCCTAAGTGCGATGAGCATCCATCCTTAATCCTCCGTACACATCTTAGACCTCATGTACTACCACTAGGATTACCAAGTGCATGTCCTAGGTACCCTACTGGGATACCAAGTAGTCACACTTAAATGATCATGATTAAGTTGTACTCATTCCACATTTACTAACAAGGGTAGGAGATGAGGGTAGAGAAATATTAATTACAAAAGTAATAAATAACAATCAAAATTAATTAAGTGCTACAATGATGAAGTAATCTCGATCTTTATTGTTGGTCATATGCATGTCCAAGTACGTCACACTTAAATAAAGGTTCTGTGCAATTACAATCATCACACTATGTGCATGCACTTGGGAAAGGGTTGAGAGGAAAAACTGACAAAAAGATCCTACTCTAACACTAACTTCCTATGAATTTCCTATGTGCCCAATTGTGTATTTATAGGCTCACACAGGAACCATGATATCGTGTATCCAATATCACTAGCCAGGCTACGATATCATGTACCCAATATCGAGGGTTTGATATTGGGGGTTCGATATTAGGACTCATCAGATATCAGGGGTCTGACAAGGGGTCTGATATTAGCACCTGGTTAACAAGGGTCTGATATCAGCACGTGACAAACGACAATTCATCACTTCTTTGAGGCTTGATAGCATAGTATGTGAAGATTTGATGCTAGCATATGTGTGGATCTATTCTTGTTATCCCATCATATAATCAAGCAAAGGTTATTGGCTATTTGTTGATTACTTTTAGTAAATTTTTCTTTTGTTCTTTGATGTGTTAAGTATTTATGATTACTAGTTTCACATTGTCTAAGAATACATATTCGAAAGAGGCTAGTAAGGATTTCAACTCCAAGGGCTTCTTTTCAAAAGTATTAAGGACTTCCAACTCTACCCAATTTATCTCTAATTATTTTCTATGCTTAGCTTTTAAGATTTGGCTCTTGATTTGTTCCATCTCGTCCATCTTATCTATATATGCACTTGTAAGGATCTCTGCTAGTTCTATGCACATTGCAAAATAGGAGCTATTATCTCTAGTTAGCCACTAGTTGCCTTCTTATTTTGTGGCTGATGATGCAAACACCTTTGGATATTGGTGGTTTTGGCATACATATTTCATGCTATGATAGACATACTTTTGATTGTCCATATTTTTTACATATAATTGCATCCTATTTCATTGTATGAAATGCATGAAACCTTCTTCTTTTCTATTTTACCAAAATTATTTTCCATAGAGATTTCCAAGGAGAGATCTTTGATTCATAGCTTGGCATTAATGGTACTTAGCCAAGCCCTTTTCATAATAACTGGGGAGTACCCTTTGGAATTATCTACATGGATCACTAGGAAATCTATTGGACATGACCATCCACTAATAGTGGTCACAATATCTTCTACTAATCCCAACAAGAATGGTAATTGATTAGTTTGCAAGCTCTAACTTGATATTACATTTCTTTAGTCGCATCAGATTCCATATTTTATACATCTCTTAGAATATTAATGTCATACTAGAACCTGAGTCTAATAAAGCCTTGCATTGATCATTTCCTACAATGTGCAAATATATCAAAGGACTTCTAGGATCTGTTCTTTTCTTGGGAAGGTGTCTTAATTTTATTCAATTCATGAATGCATTAGTTAACATGATAGTTTGAACATTTTGGGGTCTTAGGTTTGAAGGTAGCTTGGTAGTCATTTCTTTGGTAGTTTGAGAAGGGTTTGTAGCTATAGATGCTTATGATGATTTAGGTGGACTCTTAGGCTTGAAAAATGGCCTCTTTTGAGTTTTATGCTTAGAGCCACTTGAATTATGGGTCACTTACAAATTCAATACTATTGTGGCATTTTATTGCTAGGGCTATAGAGTTATTTTGCCTTACATGGATGGTGTAGGTGGCAAGGGAGTGGAGGCATGAGGTGCATGGTGCTGCTGAGGATAGTGAGCAGTGTGTGTGAAAGGAAATATAGCTCATGAAGTGGCATGTTGATAATATTTAGAAGGATAGTAATGATGGAAGGAATTGTTGATCATGGAATCACTTAGTGACACAGGTTGTTGGACATAATAGTCATATAGATAAGGATACTATTTCCTTGGTGGTGGCATCCCCCATGACTATGGGTTTTGTCACTGATGATAGTAATTCTAAGGTTGAGGTGACATTTCACTTGGATAGAACTGCTATTGGTAAATTTTTGCTAATATTTTCCTTGTGGGTGAGGCAATTTCCTTGGTTCTTGTCATCTAGCAAGCTTTGGATTTAAAGCATAGATCCTAGATTCTTCTAGGTGGGATAGAATTGAGCAACATTACTTGGAATGGTCATACTGGCAAATGTTACATCCTCGTGTTTGAATCTACAACCTCTTCTACTACTATAGCCTTATCTTTTTTTATGATGATAGTCCTTTATTGCATCCTTTTTCCTTCTTCTATTCTTGTCCCTATATCCCTATTCTGCTTTCTCTCCATTATTTTAAATATTTTTTGAAAATTCTCATCTATAGAGTCCTACATTTTGTTCACCTTGGCTGATATTTTAGTGATAAAACTTTGGATTGATAAGGTCTTCCTTTACACAACTTCCTCTAATGGTGCTTCCTCCTCTAGGTCACAAAGACGTACCTTATTTTTGCAGATGTTTATGTCTCTGTTATATTCATATGTAATTTCTCTTTTCTTTAACTTCTCTTCTACCTTAGTTGTGAATCACTTAATGGGTTAAGTCAATGGACATTCATCGATGCATCCCCATTAATGCATGGTTATATGCATCGACACAGACCCATTGATGCAATATCTATCTTTGCCTATATAAATGCACACACCCACCACATTTATGGCACGTTAAACCAATAAAATAGCCAAGTTCTTGTAGTTTTCTCTCATTAGAGTTATAATATTTTTTGAGTGCCTACAATATAACTTCAAGGATTGTACAGATCCTTATTCAAACATCAATGTACCTGAACACTTTGATGCATTGGTAGTAAAGATGAGATTCTTGAAACTCCTTGTAGCACTTAAGAATAGTTTAATGTTTTCATTCATGCACTTAATTGCTTATGCATTTTACATTCATGTCCTTAGTTAATTAATACACTTAATAATCACACATAAGTATGACTACCTCAAACATACTATTAACGCTTGGTAATCCTAGTGGTATTATCACTTGGTTCACTTAGTAGCCTAACACTTGATAACCTAGTAGCATTTCTAATGAGTTCGGGATGTGCACGGAAGGTGGGCTTGGATGCATATGTCAGGATAATTAGATTAAGGCATTAGATAGTTAATTAGTTAATTCATAATTAATTACCTTTGTTTTACATTTAGACTAAATAAAATAAAATATAAAAATATAAATAAAAATCATGTGCCTTGGCTTAACTTAACCATACACTTGCACTTATACAAGTGAAGCCAAGAAGGCAATGATAACATATCTAAGTCATTATCTTTGCTCACTAGTACATTTAGAAACTAAAGTCCACAAAATTCAATCAGATTACTAGTGCAATGCTTGTGATTTGTATGGTTGGGTGTAGGGACTAGTAATTGCTCATCATTAGCACCATTGCTAGGGATTATAGTTAGCCAAGTGTGATACATATGAAAGATAATGAAAGCATCTAATGACATTGTAAAGGAAACTAAAGTTAAACCATTAAGATAAATAATAATAACAAATGCACATTTTTTTCACACAATCATTGATATGGCTTCTTATTATAGGGAAGACTCTCCACTACCATTTCTAAGTGAATCCAATCAAAGGCAAGAAGGCCAAAAGACACAAGTGCCCCAATAGTTCAAGGTTGTCTATACTCAACCAGATGCCTACACTATGGATTTCACCTTTATCCTACATCAAGATGAGTAGCTACAATGTAGGAACATGGAAGGTAACATAGTGTTGCCTCCTAAACAATCTGTTTCCATGATGTTGTTAAACACTCTCATCAAGTTGGGCATTATTGGACTCAATGTAGAATACAAGGTTTAAGACCATGATTATCGAGATTATCATCCCATAGAGGGCCAATGAAAGAAATATTGGGAAATGGAAGCTCGATACAAGGCTTCAAAAGGAAAAATAAAAACTTTGTTGATCCAAAAATCTATTACTAAAATATTGGCTAAGGTTGAAAAGATGTGGGACTCCTTGGATGAGAACTTCTAAACTACTTTGAAGATTACAGAGGAACGTAGAGATTAAGGAGGTAGTGGCCATGAGCAAAGGAAGAAGAATGAGGCTAAACATGAACATTGCAAAGATAAAGTCAAAGCTCCAAAAATAAAGGAGGTTGTAGATTATAAATCTGAGGATGATGAGTATGATATTTATCAATATAAACATCCCAAAGGTTGTTGCTATTTATTGTCACACTCACAAGAATCTAGGTTGTATTCTTTAAATCCTAGATTGGCAAAACGATAATCACCCAGGAGGTTGTCTTATCCACAAGGCAATTATCGACAACAATTTCAACAAAAAGCTTACTATTCAAGTGGAGTGCTATCTCAACTACAAGAATAGTACCAATAGTGGTAACACCCACAGTTGTGCGGGATGCCACCTCCAAGGTAGTAGTATCATTATCACTGTAATGACTGAAAATGTTGATGGATGGAACACCAAGGGATCCATGAGTGCATAGTCCTAACCTTGAGTCTGCATGAGGGCTTGCTAGAGCTAGAGGCAGGGTGCCCTAAATGGTCTTGTCAATCAAACGATGACTTACCAATTGTGATGAAAAATAATGCTAAGTGATTACGTGGTGTCAATGGCATCAGTGGGTACAAGTGTAGTCAAAATTTTCATCGAAAATGAAGGTGCCAACCTGTGAGGATCATTGCCCAAGCATGGCTCTATGCTAAAATGGTAGAGAATGCATGTAAAATGCTGAAAAATGCCAGTAGAATGCTAAAAGTGCAAAGAAAGAGAGAGAGAGAGAGAGAAATAGAACACCATCTCAAATGGGGTTGAGCGTAGTTAAATCCAGAAGGGGTGAGGAGGTACACGGTGTACAATAGGCATAGTGGACAATGTAGTCATAGTCTTGAAGGTGTTTGGCCATGAAGACTAACATTTTGCCATCGTGTTTGTGCTTGCTAGGTTGGCAGCCGCATTGTGCAATGGGCTACAGTGTCTTGTGGTGAGCTACGGTGGTGTGCAGCTTTGCCTCTCTTCGGTTTGCTGGTGTGTCTTTGACTTTGCTAACTTGAATGATTTTCAAATTTTCCAACTTGGTTCAAATTTTCCCACCCCTAAAATGTTGAGGGTGGGGGTATTTATAGGGCTAATTTTAGCATGAAATGTGGAGAGACTACCATGTGGTAAAGGGGATAGTTGGGACTACGCTGTCATCCAACTATGCTCTTCACTGAGGCTAGCGGTGTTGTGCTCTACTCTACTTTCCTAGACTCTATGAGGTTGAAGGACTATGAATACACTGCCAACTACATGTACATGTGTTGAGAAGACCACAATGTACCTAAAAAAATGCAACTTTGGAGACTACGCTCTAGGACTACACTCTCCAATATCTTGTGTGGGGTCGAGCGTAGTTACAATTTGGGGACAAAAGGGGATACAAAAAAAAGATGCATCTTACTAAATATGCTTTCTAGAGGTGAGTTGGAGTTGAGCTGAATGCCAGTGTTGTGTTGTAAAGGCCTTTGGAGGCTATTCTGGCTAACTATGCTTGACTATGCTTTAGATTGTGAAAGAGTGTAGTCCAACACTTAGAAACATTTTTTGCAAAAAATGGCTATGTGTTGACTACGCTCTCCATGAGAGGCTAACTATGCTCTCAACTAAGGGGTAAGCATAGTCCCAACACTTGCTAACTTGCAAAAATTGGCTTCTAGTTGACTACACTTGACTATGCTCTGGGTTGGTGGAGAGCGTAGTCTTAACACTTAGAAAAATCTAGAAAAACTAGGCCTTCATGCTAACTACTCTTGGCTACACTCTGTGGCAATGAAGAGTGTAGTCTCAGAACTAGGACAAATCTACAAGAAACTATGCATTTATGTTGACTACACTTGATTACACTCTGGGGCAGTGGAGAGCATAGTCTCAACACTTAGAAAATTTTGCACCGGCTAGCTTGACACTTAAGAAAACTTGCAAAATTGGCCTTTATGTTAACTACACTTTGCATGAGGCTAACTACACTCTAGGATAGTGGAGAGCATAGTCTCAACACTTAGAAAAAATTGCAAAAAATGCACCTTTGTGCTGACACTTAGACAAATTTGTAGTTGAAATGATGTAGTCCAAATTTGGTGGTGTTTCATTGGTCCCTCTTTGTTGATGTTTGGAGGAGTGGCCCAAGAGACATTGACAAAGAATAACAAAACATCATAACATGGCTAGCACTAACATCGCTCTTTAGTACTTGATCGGATGTCACTGCACCATGCTCAAGAGTGTTGTGAATGACAATATGACAGAAAGGGGAGATGAGGTGTAACTAGAATGTCATGATGTAGGTGCAAAGTTAGCATGACTGATAGTGACCATGGCATTGGGGTGGCTTACCCTTGAAAGTGTTGACCTCTGATCGAAGTGCTCATGAGAGAGTTAGTGTGGATTTAGGGTTGGACTGGTTGTAAAATTGCAGCACTGCTGATTTGCTTGGGGACATGCTTTTTCCCCTTTGCCTTTTTTATTACGTTTTTGCTTTTTTATTGTGGGGTGAACCTGCTTTGGGTTCTACACATTGCTAAATGCTAACTATGGAGTGCTTTTCATCAAGTGGACTACATGCCACTAGATGGGCTTTACGTTGATGCTTGTGAAACCATGTTGCATCTGTAAGATAGGTGTTTTCTCCTTGGGATGACTTGTGTTACATCCACTTGGGCTTTGACCAGCCAATAGAGGCTTTCCACAAGATAACATATGTTATGTCTACCTTGGGTCCTATGGTTTGACTTGCAGAGGATGCCATGTAGTCACAACACATGTGCGTCAGAGGGGTTTGCAATCATTGAATATGCGGTGGGGGGGAGGGGGAGGGGGCGCAGGTAGGGGGTAGGGGGATGATGCAAGAGTATCGGGACATAGGGATGGATGTAGATAGGCTATAGTAGGGTAGTAGGGATGTGCACTCTTGAGTGGCTTAGCTAGTCTAATCATGCATATCAGAGTAATGTGGTAACTTGCTATTGTGATGAGATGCATTTTTGCACAATCGCCTAGGGCTCCATCTTGCAAACATAACTCCAAGAAGACAAGACAAGAAAGACTACAACACATAATTCAAAAAAAAATGTTGGGGGTGAAGATGTAGTGAGTGCTCTACAGGCCGAATTGATGGTAAGTGCTTAAAAAGTTAGCAAAATGGTAGGGGATAATGATGCTACAAGTGCTTCCAAGGCTACGCTGATTGTAGGTGCTCAAAAAGCCAATAAAATGCTAGGGGGTGTTGATGTTGCAAGTGCTCTAAAGGTTGCACCAGTGGTAAGAGCTTAACAAATCAACAAAATGGTAAGGGATCAAGATGTTGCAAATGCTCCAACGGTTGCATCGATTGTAGGTGCTCCGTTTTGGGACTACAGTATCCCTATTCACATGGTGTAGAAAAGAGGTGGGGGGGAGTTAGAATTATTCTCACTTGCTTACTTGTAGAACTATGCATGACTAACCGTGAACCTAGTTTAAGGTCTTGGTAGATCATGGCTTTACTAGTTTAAGATCCTAGTAGACCATGGTGTGTTGGTTTATAGTCCCAATGAACTATTGTGTGCCAGTTTAGCATCATAGCATATGTGAGCTATGCCAGTTTAACATCATAGCAGACATGAGATGTGGATGCCAGTTTAATGTCATAGTGGATGAGTGTTGTTGTGCCAATTTAACGTCATGATCCAAGGACAAGCTATGTTAGTTTAGCATTGTGGCAGACGAGTAGTATGGATGCTAGTTTAATGTCATAGTAGGTGAATGCTATGCCAATTTAACATCATAGTGGGAAAGCTATTGTGTAGTTTAATGTCATGGTAGATGAATGTTGTGCCAGTTTAATGTCATAGTAGATGGTGTGTGTATGTAGGCCTCTGTACTAGTTTAACATCATAGTGGATGTGCTATGTAAGTTTAAGATCATAGTAGATAGATGCTTTGCCAATTTAACACTATAGTGGATGAATGCTTACCTTGTTTCATTGATGTGTGGTGTTGCATGCTAGGCATAGTACAGCTTTAGGTACAGATGGTTCACTGGATTGACAAACTTATTCTCATATTCATCAACAAGCTTAAATGCTCTATTGTTGTAGGCCTTAGTAACCAAGAAAGGCCCTTCATAGTTGGCTGAGAATTTATTTGCAGGTTTGAAAATGACCTTGAGGACTAGGTCCCCTTTTTTGATCAGGCACTGATGCTAGTTGTGATGATGTTTTTGCCATCATTTTTCTTGGTATCATTTAATGCCTTCAAGTGTCTATATGTGCTCCTCCTCTATTGAGTTGAGGTTTGCAGTTCTCAACTTATTATTTTAAGCTTCGTCAATGAAGTTCAAGAGGATCACCCAGAGTGATGAAACTTGCAATTCAAGCAATAAAATTGCTTTAGACCCATAAACAAGGCTATAATGAGTCTTACTTGTCACTATTTAGTATGTTGTGCGATAGGCCTAGAGTGCATAGACTAGTTGCTCATACCATCATCATTTGTTGTTGCTTAGCATCTTTTTGAGAAGGTTGATGATGACTTTGTTAGTAGCCTCTGCTTGGCCATTTGCTTGAGGGTAGTATGGCAACGTAAAGGAATGTTTGATATCAAAGCACTCACAAAAGGCTTTAGTTTTAGAACTACTAAATTGCGGCCCATTATCCATTACTATGATCATGGGTAAGACGAAATGGGTCACTATGTTATCAAACACAAATTTGCAAACTTGTTGCGATGTTGTCTTCCTAAGGGGAATAGCCTCAACCCACTTGGTGAAATACTCGATTGTGGTTATTATGAAGCTATGCCTTATGGAGGACTTAGGCATTATGGATCCAACGATGTCCAAGCCCAAACACTATAACAGGCATGTGATTTGCATTATGTGTAGTTCAGTGGGTGGCATGTGCATTAGGTTGCCATGTTATTGACAAATGTTGCATATTTTGACCTTCGAGATGCAATTGCATTCCATGTAAGGCCAATAATAGCCTAACCATTTGATTTTTGTTGCCATTGCCCTAGGTGTTATGTGACCTCCACACAATCCCTTGTGGACTTTTTCAACAATCGTTTGTGCTTCGTTGTTGCATACGCAGGTTAGCAGTATGTCATTGTAGGATCTGCGACATAACGTGTTATCACCCACAATGATGTAATACTGCGAACATTTGTGTATTGCATCTTTTTGGATGATAGTTAACTTTTGTGGAGGCTCACCCTATAGAAGGTATGCCTTGATGTCATTGTACCACTCTCCTACATGGGCAATGTGTGGAACATGTCAAGCAAGATGCTTAGGGCTAATATTGCTAGTGTGTTGGCTATAGCATTTTCATTCTAGGGAATATGTTGGATATTAGTAGTTGCAAAATGTTGACGTAAGTGATTTTCCAGGTCATAGTAAGGCTATAAATGTTGGGCATAAACCTCGGTTACCTGGTTGATCACTAATTATGAGTCACCTCAAATCGCTATGTGTTGGATCCCTAGGTCACATGCTACAAGGATACCTTAGAGGAGACCTTTGTACTCTACCATGTTGTTAATGCAAGGGAATGCAAAACGATATGCGAAGGGTCGGATCTCCCTGGAGGAAAATGCGATAATGGTAGCAGTGCTACCCCCTTGGGAGGTTGAAGCTTTGTCGAAATGCAAGAGTGCCTCATAGTTGTTGAGCACTTGGCTGATGCTGTTAACATGCTCGTCTAGGAATTCAGGATTTATAGTTGCTTGATCATTTACGAGTGAAGTTGTGAGTTGTGCACCTATAACTCAACCTTTTGTTGAGGCTTGCATAACGTAGTGTAGGTGAAACTCTACTATTATTGCTTTCCAACGTGCAATACAACTACTTTCGTAGATGTTTGTTGTAATTACTTAGAGTATGTTGTTTTGCAAATGATATTATCTTGACTATGGAAAAGGTAATGCTTCCACTTCTTCAGTCAGAAGACTAAGGCAAGGTAATGCATTTCCACATCGTTGTACTTTGCTTCATGGGCTACTAATGCATGGCTCAAGTACTAAACCAGGACCTCTATGCCATCATCTCGCTTTTGGCAAAGCAGAGAAGCGATGGATGTGTCAAAAGTAGTAAGGTAGATGTAAAAAGATTTATCTTCTTGTGGAGGGTGAATCATAGGAAATTATGGCAGCTCTTACTTAAGGTTGTAAAATTCTTGTTGGCATTGAGCTATCCACTTGAAGTGGGATCCTTTCTTGAGTAGATGTTACATTGGCTATAACTTATTGGTTAATGAGGAGATAAACCTATGTATGAATTGCAACCTACCTTGCAATCCTCATAGCTCCTTAAGGTTGGCTGATGGTGCTAAGTTGGTTACGACCTTAACCTTGTTAGGGCCTATGTGTATTTTTGCTTTGGATACTACAAAACCAAGCATTTAGCCCATTTTGATGCTAAAAACACGCTTCTTAGGGTTTAACCTAAGATCATGTTTTAGACAATGCTTAAGCACTATGTCTAGATCATTTGCATGGTTGTGAGCCACTTTGGACTTAACTATGATGGCAACAATGTAGTTGTTGAGCAAACTTAGCATGTAATCACTAAAGATTTATGTCATTACACATTTATACATTGCTATTGCATTCTTGAGTTCAAAAGGCATCATGGTATAGCAAAACATACCCCAGGGGGTCATGAAGGTTGTGCTAAGTTGGTGCTTAAGGTTGATCCTAATTTGGTTCTAACCCGAGAACCCATCCATGAAGGACAAGGGGGCATGCCTAGCCATGGTATTGATTAGTTGATCAATACTGGGCAACGGGAAGTCATCTTTGATGGTTGCCTTGTTTAGGTCCTGGAAGTTTGTGCAAATGCATATACTTTTGTTTTTCTTAGGATATAACTACGATGTTGGAGACCTAGTCTACATAGTCAACAGCCCAGATGAAATTGACTTTGTAAAGCTTGGTGATTTCATCACGAATGGCCAATGCCATCTTAGGTCTAACCTTGCATGCTTTTATTTAACTGGTTTAATACAGGGATTGAGAATGATATTGTGCTAGACTAGTTGAGGATCTAGGCCCAACATGTCCTCATATGACCATGTGAATGCCTTGATGTTATCGTTTAGCACCTTAGTGATGTCTTGGGCATGCTGGGGCTCTAGTAAGGAGCTTAACTTTAGTGTTCTCACCTCACCGTTAGGTGTAGCCATAGGGATCTCAATAAGGGAATCCTCTATGATGTCCCTTGCCTTTAGATCAAGAGCCTTGACTAGATGGTTGGGCCAATCTAGTGGTGCCTCTTAGGATGCTATGTACTTGGCATAAGTTGTAGGCTTAAGGTCTTGGAAATGTGGGTCAATGCATCACTTGATATCACTATGAGGCCTTGTGAGGACCAAAGATGAGAAGATCTACGCCTACATAGTGATGTCGTGTTCTTGCAAAAAATGAATTAGGAAAATGTTAAGTGGCACCTATTCTAACAATGTTAATATGCACAAACAAAGAAAAAGTAATGTGATGAAATTTTCCTAAGTATGCATGCAAGCTATTAAGGAAGGTAAGTATGTTTGTGCTAATTTTAGGCCTCAGAAGGCTATGTGTGTGCAAGTTTTAGGTCTTAGTAGATTGTGGATGCATCATATGTGCCATTCCAGGGAAAGCTGGCCATGTTCAGGGAGTGGAATTGGCTTAGGCATTCATTGGGTAGCAAAAAATGAAAAATTTGGGCTAAGTGTGGGTGACTACGCTCTCATCCAACTAAGCTCTCCACTAGGTGTCCAGTGTGGAGCATAGTCCTAGGTTGGTGGATCATTAAATGACCTCAAGAGGGTATATAGGCACATTTTACCATTAGTATGTTGTCATTTTATTGTTTTCAACCATAACATCCAGAGCATAATCTTGCCATTGCTATTGCACGTTGCCAATGGAGAGCGCAGTTGGAATAATAATGCATTAAAGTGGACACCAACACCTAGGACTAGTGAACATGGATTGGGGGGGGGGGGGGGGAAATGAGCATTAGGTTGCCTGCCACAAGCACATGTGGAGGAGAGAAGGCTATCGATGTTAGCCAAGTACCTTGACTACACTCTCCCCTTTGTTCATTTTTTTACTTGTTTTCACCATTTTTGCCAGAGAGGGTTTAGGAGCATGAGGGTTTAAGAGAGTAGTCTTTGTGGCATGCCCTGCCATGGCACCTTGCCAGGGCAGTGGTTTCTGTTCTCGTGCACCATTTTGACATAGTGTAGTTGAGGAGGATTTTGATGGTGATGGGGTTTTTCGTTGGGTTGTGGATTTTCCTTTTGGTGCTGGGCCATGGGTTCTTGGGGTACATAGGCTAGTGAACACATGGGGTTTGGGTTTTAGTGGTAGCCAGGGGTGGCCTACCATGGGGCAAGGGATGTAGTAAGGATTTACCCTACATTTTTTTTTGGGAATTTTTTGTGTATTATTAGGGGTTGGGGTCGACCATGGGCCATGCCCCATAACATGGCCATAGGGGCCATGGCTATGGCTGTGGCTAGTGTTAGAGCACATGCATTTACCTCTTTTTTGTTGAAGAAAGAAAAATTTTCTCTTTTGATCTGCATGCAGGATAGGGGTTTCAATTTGGTCCTTTGGGGTCATGTAGGGATTTGCCCTGCATTTTGAAGAAAATTCCTTTTTATGTTGGCCAAGGTTATGGTGGTAGAGTTGCAGGGATGTCAGGGTTATGATGATAGTCAGGGGTGGCCTACCGTGAGGCAAGGAACATGACTAGGGCTTGTTTTTGCAAAAATTTTGTTGGAGTTTTTTTGAATTTTTTTTTTGTTGTGACGTGGGCTAAGGCTAGGTGCTCTATGTGTTGCAAGGGCCATGGAAGTTGTTGTGCCCTGCTACGTGCTGCAAGGGCCATAGAAGTTGTTGCACCTTGCAGTGCATAGTAAGGTCCTTAGGGGCTATTGTGCCAAGGATCATTTTTTGTTTTGTGTTTGCATTTCTTCTTATGAGGACGTAGTGGGGGACGTGTCTAGTAGTGATGATGGGTAAAGAGGATTGCTAGGTGTAGCGCCATGGGAGACTATGCTCTCCATGACCATGGGATTACACTCTCCATGCATTGAGAGTGTAGTCTAGTGAGTGTTCGCAAAAATGCTTGTGTTGCAAGTGCTTGGAAAAATGTCTATTTTCCAGGATTATGCTCTCCATGTTTTAGAGTGCAGCCAGGGTGGTTCTAGAGTTAGAAAAATTTCTGCCTCTTTCTAGACTATGGTTTCCACTAAGGTAGTCTAGAGTTAGAAAATTTTTGCAACTTTTTGGACTACACTCTCCATTGAGTTAGTTCGGAGCTAGAAAAATTTTGTGAAAATTTTGCAAAATATGCGTAATGCTAAACTTGCAAAATCTATAAAATGTACCACTAAGACCATGAAAACATGCTATACCTTAGTGAGCACTAGGTGCGTCAAATGGATTGGTTAACATTCTATACTCGTGAGTCCTCAAAGTGTATTGCCAAAATTAAGAATTTTTTGCTAGTCCATATTATATTATGTTAATTTTACTAACCTATCTTAATGAATTAATGTCAAAATTTACATCCACATATGTATACTAACACTTTGCATGTTGTTTAGTAGTTACAAGGTGTTGTTAAAGCCTGTTTTGATTGTAGTCAAGCTTGTGGGCATCCTATGCTACATGAGTGAACCCATTCCCAACACGTTTGCACTTAATACACAGATGGGCCATTAGGCGGTGTGGTTCTTACCAAGGACTCACGAGTTCCTAGAGTACTTGTTGCAACATTTTAGTATGATCATGTGTCATACTTGATGGTGGAGGCTACTACTGCCATCACTGTGACATTGCTACCCAAGGCTAACTGGAACATCTTAAGATCCATCTCAGATGAGCCTACTATTAGTGGTGATGGAATAGGTGGTTTAGGTAGAGGTCTTAGGAGCACTCGGCACCTATCTAGGATATAGTACATGATGGGGTTTGGTTGCTACAATAAGAGAAACACTCTTTTTATCACTCTACGGGTGCACACCTTGTTCCAAAACCCACTTGGAACTATCTATTATGCTAGAGGGTAAGTGCTTTTATGGCTTTCCCAACTTGTTTTTTTCTACTAGCTCATCTTACATTGTTAACGGTTCATGACTAATGCCAGGTTCAGAGTTGACGAGGAGGGCCTACATGATGAGGCAGATGCTCTAGCCTTGACCCATATCGCCTTGGAGGTGTTATCTTCTATGCTTGAGCAGGCAGGGCCCAATTTGGAGGTTTACCCTACCTAATACTGAAAGGTATATGAGCGATGTAGGAACCATGGCTAGTTGGATGAGAAATGGTTTAGCGATGAGATCAACACCGAGGAGATGCTTGTAGCACCACTCCCTTCTCACAGACCATTTGTGCCACATATGTGTCTATGTTTTGACTCACGTAGTTGCTTGTGTATGCTTGTTAGTTCGTCTTTGCATGATGCTAACATTGTTTTGTCTTGTTGTAGTGGTGGTTTCCTTAAGTGAGGTGACAATGATCACCATGGGCCATACAAAGGTGACCCTCATCATGAAGTATGGCTATGTGGAGGGTGCACAATACTAGCTATGCCACAAAGCCTCAATTGCACTAATTGCTTGGCTCATGCATGCAAAGTTGATGGACCTATTTTTGGCCCTTAGCTTGAGTATCTCAGTGGTTGAAATGGTCACTATCATTGACTCCTTTAGCAGAAATGTTAGGTAGTTTGTCACCTAAGTGTGCAGTGTAATGGTAGGGCTGGACCTTAGCAAGGCCTTCTTTGTCGACCTCTTTGGCCTCCTCACTGATGGCTTGACGATTATTAATAAGGCTAGTAGGAAGGTAGATCATAAAGCGAAGATCGAGGACTAGCTAGGGGGCACCCAATCTCACAAGGGGATACCGATTAAGGATGTGCTTGTGCTTGAGGTGTAGGAGCTTTACCCTTTGCTCTGTGCTCATGGGTTTTTGAAGTTGCTCTCCCAAGGAAAGATCCTTAGGATGGAGTAGGCATGTGTGATGAGGGAGGTGTTGCTAGAGGGTACGAGGTTTAATTAGGTTGTCTATATTGCCATCAGCTTGCATGCAGAGATCTCTAGGTTGTAATTCAACCTCTAGGCGAGCTCCCATGTCCACTTCACGTTCTTTGTAGGATACCTATGAACGTTCGTGGAGCTCTTCGTTGTGCACGACAGTGGATGATGGGTTGTGCAGGATCATGAACATCTCTCCAAGTCATGGATTAAGCATATGTTCATGAATACACATAGGTAGGACCCCCCAAAGGAGATTGATGAGTCATTATTCGTAACGACTAAGGATCCTATGGGGTAGTCACATTACTCATGCGATAGCACAGGCGAGGATCCTCTAGTTGGCACTGGGGACGTGACTAAGGAAGATCGCTATATTGCAAAGACGATGGGACCATGTAAGAACACAATTAAGAGGTCATGTCCTATTGGAGGAGGCTACCCCTGAGGTCAAGAGGCTAAGTAGCAAGAGGATCCATATTAAGCTTTCAAGTTTGCATGTAGAGGTTGCAGGTTAGTATGTGTAACTTGTTAGATGCATTAATTGTATTTTTGTGTGTATTTATTTATTTATATTTTTCTTTTATGTTATACTATTAATTAGCTAGTGACATGCATATGTGTACTAATGTGTTAATGTATGGATATCTGTTAATTGTAGAGACAAGAGAGAGTGTTGCTAAAGCAGTGACTGAAGCAGTAGTAGAAGAAGTGCCTTCTCAAGCTGAGAAGGGGGAGGCTCGTGGAGATGAGTTACCCAAGGTAGCAAAGAACCTCTAACAGTTGGAAGAGAAGGGGTTTCTCCACCCTAATAGGGGTGACTTTGATAGCTTATTCGATGGTGTGCAGCTAGGTCAGCCCCCTGGACTCATGCTTGAGGACTTGCTAGGCAACTATCTATTATCATTTGTCATTGCTTACTTGATCTAGAATCCTTATCTATTTGGTTATATGATAATTACATAATTGTATCATACCATCAGATATTTCCACCAGCGTTCCTATGTCTACCTACTGCATGAAGTCATGGGTAGACATGCCCGATAAATTCACCTTCATGGAAGGCATCATTAAGGACATGGTGGATCACTTGCAACAGATAGATCCCAAGCTTGGGATGTGTGATGTTACTTTGCTTTATGTTGCTCTATTTCTTGCATGCTTAGTTATTGGTTAAGATTGATCAATTGTTGCATGCCTATAGGTCCTAAGCTTTGGTAGGATTTGAGTAAGGTGGCCAAAATGGATGCCCTCCATGACCTTCCTCCTAAAGTCGATCAAGTATCTCATTGCATGTACGAGACATCAAATAAGTGCATGCTTTCTTGTGCGAAGGCATTGTGGATATGTAGGCACTCGAATAAGCACATATGGAAATGCGTGCATGAGTTACAAGAGAGGATGGCTAGCCAAGATATGAAGATCAATGACCTTCAATCCAAATATGATTTCTTGGTGGCTAGAGTGCAGGGAGATAGCACCCAACGTACCTCTAAGATAGAGTATGCTTGATACTAGATAGCTCTTAGAGGTAAAAATGAGGTCACATAGGAGCTGATTGAGCAGCAGCTCCAGATGGACTTATTTACCTAGAAGAATCAAGATTGAAAAAATTACAGCACAAAGGTCTATCAATGGCGGCAAATGCAGAAGAACCACAAGCATCAATATAAGCATGAGCATGATGTGTACCTATGATGGTGCAAAGAGGAGTCTACTAAACATTGTCACCTTGAGATTTTCCTTGAGGTAACTAGCAAGAGGCAGGTGTATGAGTTGTTCATGCAGCATATGGTGGTGAGTGGCTCTCTTGAGAGGTAGATTGTCATCCCTTTTGGAGAGACTTCTTTTGCTACCTTCTTGATGGAGCCACCTACATGGACCTTCATGGACAAAGGCAAGACCCTTGTGGGGATTGACTTTGGCCATGAAAACTAGACACAACTTTCTAAGGCTGAAATTCTTTAGTGCTTGGAGGTTGGCCTAGGAAAGTTAGCTCTAGACCATACCGATGTGGGACCCTCTCAGGTTAGTTTTTTTTTATTTTTTGCATGTTTTGAGTTAGCTTGTGTAGTACATGTTTGCTTACTAATGATGCCTATTTGCTATGGTTATGATGGTAGGTACTTGGCAAAGTTGTAGGCCCTAGCAATGCGGTGAAGGAAGAAGAACCTCCACCCCCACCTAGCACCATCGGTTGAGCATGACCAGATGCACCCTTGTTGCTAGGAATTTTTTCTATTTTTGCTATGTTTTGCCACATGACGCTGCTCATGCTATGTACTACTACTCATATGACATTTAATGAATATATTTGCTATATGTAATGTGTAAATTTTTTTTTATGTTTTATATGGTCATATGCTATACGCTTGCTACACGTATAATGCAATGAATTAATATGCTAAGTTAGGACTATGTGATGATAGTACGACTAGGCCATTGTGAGCCCCATGATAGTTTAAGGTCATAGTATGAGGGTTGATGCTAGTTTAAGACTATTTTGGGCCATGTGTGTTGCTAGTTTTAGGCCATTTTTGGCCATGTTGGTAGGATTAAGGAGGGTAGTTTAAGACCATTTCAGGTCACGAGTTGCCAATTTGAGGCCATGGCGGGCCACATATATTACTAGTTTAAGGCCATTTCAGGCCATGTGTTACTAGTTTAGGGCCATGATAGGCCATGTATACTACTACCTCTTATTTTTGTAATTTTAGTTTTTATGATTTTTATGCATTTTGATGTTTTTTAAATGCATGAAAGAAAATGCATTAAAGTAATGATGAGTGGCTAGGTACCCCTACACTCAACCATACAAATACGAGCATGTACACACTATTCGATTGAACTTCATAGATGGACTAGTTGTGGTATCTAGATAGTTACATGTTGATCGCAGTTTGTTGTCTTCCCACCTGGACTAGTATTTTCTTTGTCATGTATGGTTTAGTCCAGAGTGAGGTGAATGATGGGATCCTAAATTAATGCTACTCCTAGAGACGATGGGGAACAATCTTAATTAAGTTAATGGACAATGGAAAATGAAATCTATGCTAACCCTAAGTGTGATGAACATCCATCTTTAATCATTCGTATGCATCTTGGACCTCGTGTACTACTTCTAGGATTACCAAGTGCACATTACTTGAGCACTCCTAGATACGCTACTAGGTTACCAAGTAGTTACACTTAATTGTTCGTGATTAAGTCATACTCATTCCACGTTAATTAATAGGAAGTGTAAAAGATAATAAAGGAAATATGAACTAAAAAGACAACGATAAATAATTAACAATTAAATTAATTAAAAGCTAAGTGAATGTTGCAATGATGGAGTAATCTCAATCTTTATTGCTGATCATGTGCATGTCCAAGTACGTTACACTCAAACAAAGGTTCCATACAATTACAATCATCACACTATAGGCATGCACTGGGGAAAGAACTAAAACTAACTGAAAACTGACAAAAAGACTCTACCCTAAGACTTACCAACTACTACTCCCTTCCTGTGCACCCAAATGTTGTATTTATAGGCCTACATAGGAATCACGATATTATGTATTCGATATCATTATCTAGGCTGCGATATCGTGTACCTGATATTGAGGATCCGATATAGGGGCCTGGAAAACCACGATTTATCATACCCCCACAACTAAATAACAGCTCATCCTCGAGTCAGATAAAATGAGAATGAGTTTAATTAATTAGACAATGGATAGGTATGAGATTATTGAATAATTAGGAATTACTCATGTCGCAGTGTGGGATTGAACAAAACAAAATTGGAACACAGACACAGAATTACAGAAGGCAAAATTTGTTGGAGCTCATGTGGTTCTTGGCAGTGGTGGCTCCTCCATGGGTCTCTTACCCTTATCTTGTGCTCTAGGCTTTGGAAATGGATGTCTCTGAAGGAGCACCTAGAGTTTTCTTCTTCAGTTTGGGGATCCTGTGCCATCCATGCTGATGCTCCAATGTTTGATGGAGTTGGCACCTCCCATGGGTATGGCAGTTGCGAGAATATCTAATTGGCCTTGACATACCAAGCTATAAAAAATTGTTATTCCTCTTCATAGGCTCTAGCTTTGTCCTTGCATTCTTGATAGTCTATGAGCCATTGAACCAAATCTACCATGATATCTTTTTGTCCTTGGTACCTGGTTTTGACCACCTCTAATTTAGAATTTTCTACTTCTAATATCTATAATGTCTTCTTGTGTTTATCAAATTCTGTTTCATATTTAGCATAGGTGGTTGCTACCTGCTTTTCCAGTTCTGTTCTTAGGTGTCTTACTATCAACATGGCTAAGTTGGCATACCACAGGTTTGCCAACTCCATGTACTCCACGAGATCTTGTATCTACAGGTCCCGACTTTTTAGTTCTGCTTGATGGGAAAAGGCATAAGTATCCAATATTTCCCACCAATCAGCGTTTTGAGCACTAAGAGTGTTAATATGGGCTTTGTACATCCCCACTTGATCTCTGAAATGCTCCTTGAGCTTCTCATGTCGCTTGGCCTCATTCTATCATGTGCTTATTTCAATCGCCATCTTCTGGCAAATTGCATGTACCTCCTCTATTGAGAGGGTTCTCTTCTCTCTGGCTAAGCGATTCATATCCTGGTTGACCCTTATTAATTATTCTTAAAATTGCTAAAAAGTTTCCTTGAGAACATTCTTTTGGTTTTTTATTGTGGTCAATTAGAGATTTTCAACAGCGAGGTGTTTATTTTTTTCTTATGAGGAATTAAGTGCTTTGGCATGTGCATACGGTTGAGTTTGTGCCTTGGAAGCATCCCAATCAATCTTCTCTTTTTCCTTTGCCACTTTTTTATTCTCTTCCAACAATTTAGTTAGGTGCTTCGTCTGAAAGGATTCTAGCTGGGTTTGTAGGGATGAATTGGGATGGATCTCGCTGTGCAGCTTGCAGGGTGACAAGCTTTTTTTGGAGTCTTTTTAACTTCTCCTCTACATGTTCGGCCCTGACCTCTACCATGACCAACTTCCCTTTTGTAGAGATGAGGTTTGGTTGTGTTGTTGTGACATCTTGAGAGATGTCAAACAAGGACGTCATCACTTGTCCTATCTACAATAACCAATCTAGAACATCCTCATGATTTGTAAGAGTCATTGAGGGATCAACCAAGGTTTGAGCACTATGTGCTCTTGTAAAATCTACCGGTGGCACAATAGAGACATTAAATAATTTTTTGATGTGGTCTGTGACCACTTCTGCTACCCCCACTGCATCTTGGTGTTGCATGACCACTACTGTGGTGCCTTCACTAGTTTCTAATTGCACTTGAAAAGATGCAGCGTTTTCAAAGATATGTTGTGATTAGTGTGATTCCCCTCTTCCTGTTTAGATGGACACCTTGCCCCATGCATGATCAATTGAGACTGTGAGTCATATGACATCATCAATGACCTTGAAGAGATTTGCTTCATCACGGCTTCCCCAATTAACCGATTCAGTGATGGCCCTGAGATGGCTCATTGACGGTCAATAGTCCTACGATGGTAGTGGCGGTTGGTCTTGCTAGCTTGTAGATTGTGTGCTGGGCCCCACTTCCTATTGTTAACTAGACCTTGTATTTGTAAGTTGGCTAGGCCCTGTAGATTTAGGTGCAGTGGGCCCCACTGTCTATTCGTGCTCAAGCTTCGATGTCTCACCAACATTTTTTCTTGAGACTGGTGGCTTCAGTAATTTAGCAAATGAGCCATTTTGAGCCTTTCTAGGGACATCATTGGTGTATCCTAGAATTCCAGCACCTCGACACAACTTCCTGATTAGGCAGGGAAAAGGCAATGTGAACTTCCCTATCTTACGTTCTTCAAACCACCTTAAAATTTCTATGAGATATAGATAGGGTAGGTTGGCATCAACCTTGCCCATCAAGATGGCACTTCCTCTAGCTGCATAGGTGGAAATTCTGTTCAATCTTTTTGTTGGGAAAATGTGATATGTGCTAATTTTAAAGTAGATCCTTGATTAGAAGTGTGAGCTCTCCATATACTTTATCCTCCTTGCCGTACGTCCTTTTTAATCATATCTTGTGCACATCCACATTAGAGCAAGTGGATAGGTGAGCAACCTTGGGCCATGTATTCAGAAGATTCAACACTTCCGAAATGGCCTTGGAAGAGAAATCAATAGAAGTCCCACCAATATCAATGGTAGTGCCTTCTTCCTTGTTGTGCCAAAATTAGTACGTCTCCCCTATGTACCAATCAACACTCCTAGAGAGAACATGTCATAGTAGAGACCCTTTAAGTTGGTCTCTAACTACCTCAGGGGCACATTTAGTGAAAGGTCGAAAATTGAGTTCCACAATCATAGCTGCTGACATGGACCTTTCATGAATTGCCTGAACACATTCTGGAGACAACGTGAGATGTTTTTTGACGAGCTAGGAAAAATTTGGTGCTGGACACCTTTAAAATTTATTTTCATTTTTTTATTTCATTGTAGAGATTGTCATCTTGTTTGTGACTAACCCATGAGTCATATCTTGTGAAGGAACAATTAAAAAGTAAAAAAAATCATCAAGACAATAAATAGTTAGAATTGAATCCAATTAAATTCCATACCTATGTCTGTCACTCATAAGCAAAATTATAAATCTTTATCCTAACTTCTAATCATAAGTTCAAGAATAAGGATTTATAATTAAATCAAATTGAAATTATAAATAATAATTAAAGATTACAAAGAAGGCTTACCTAAATTGCAATCCTGCCCTGCTGTCTCTACAATGCAACAATTTGATTGTGAATTACAAGAATTTCCACAAGGTTCAACAAATCTTTAATAAAAATCTCAAGAATAATTCATTCTAATGTGATATGAAATTTATTGGTATCAACTTCTTCTTCCTTTTTTCTCAAAAGAAATGAATTTTCTTTTGATGTGTATGCATAATTCCCCTTTTTCTTTTTTTCTCTGGTGCTTGATTTATATTGCCACCAAGTTTAAAAATAAATATCACAATAATATCTAGGTATTGCAAAACCCAATACCAATTCATTAAAAAATTGGTATTACTGAAAATCTTGGCTTTCTAATGTTTTAAATTAATATGGATTCTCAAGGAAGTGGCAAAAGAGGCATATGTGATGCTCCACACATTCATCCAAGAAGAAGGTTTGATTTGAGCTGATGGAGAATCCAATAGAAAATCACGCATAATAACATCAATTGGTGTATGCTTTGCCTAATTCCCTTATCATTTGCGAAATTCTCTACCACTACCTTTGCTAGTGCCTTATCCTTATCAATCTCCACCATGCCATTACCTGTACCGATGTTTAAAAATAAGTATTTTAATAATAAATGGATACGAAAGAAATTGATACCAATCCATTATTTTTGGTGTAGGTGCCAAATCCAGCATTCTTGTTATCATGAATTTGTCAAAAACGGTGAGAGGGATGTTGCAAAAATGAAGAAGATAACTTAAACAACTTGCAATCAGCAAAATTCCAAGAACATCATCGTTGTCATTGTTATCCAATGACGGCAATGGTGACGGTGACAGTGGCAGGTTCAAATCAGGTAGCAACTCCTCCTTTCCTATATATATATATATAATATAATATAATTTATATGAGGGGGGGTGTCAGACCCCAAAAAGAGAATTTTATTAATTAAATAAGATTAAGTACATGATCAACATCTAAACATATTGATGGTTAAATAGGGAGAAGAACAATGTCAAATGTAGATGATGAAGGAAAACATCTTGATACATAATCCTTCACAGGGTGTGGTAGTACATTCCAAAGAGTAACCTCATGCTATGAATCAATAAGAACTATGAGTTAATAAGACTAGGGGAACAACAGAGAGCTAAAAATGCTCAAAATTATGATGAGACACTTCAATGTAGCAGATCGAGATGAGGAGGAGTGCATGAATTGGTATATCTGCTCTAAGGCTGCAAACAATAAAATAACTGATTAGTATCCAACTTTAACTTAGAAGTGTGAAATATAATTTGGAAATGCACAAGGCAAAGAATTTGAGATTTTTCCATAATAGGTAAATGGTTAGAGTTAGACGGATCAGTGTTCTGGAAAAGAATAGTGCATCTGCGCTTCCATATATAGTAAAGAATGTGGGGCCTAATAACTTCCCAAAGAAACTAAAGGTCAGCAGAGGAGGTGGCCAGAAAGCCGAACAAGATATCCTCATGGGAAAACTTGCACAAAGGGAAAACTTTAGAAACCCACTCCCATGAAGAATGAGTGAAGGGGCAATGCCAAAAAACGTGGATAAAATCATCAGGGCCTCCACAGAGAGGGCAATTAGGATTTGTAATCCAAAGGTATTCACAATGTTTGTCGATAGGTAGGCCTTGATGAAGGAGGCACCAAAGAAATTTAATTTTTGGAAGAGTTGGAAGGCTCCAAACTCGTGAGAAGAGGGAGAGCCAAAACTGTTCAGACTCATCTTTGTGCCAGGATCTATTGCAGCGATTAACAATCATAGAGGACTCATGCAACAACTAAAAGGGCACATGTCGTTTATAGGGTAGAAGGCTCAGTCCATTAATCCACTGAAGACCATGAAAGAGACTAGGAACTAAAGCATTCAAATGCAAGTATTGATGAATGAAGTGATAAAGCCTATCAAGGCAATGGTGCATAGTTCTGAAAGCCCCATATAAGTTTTTGAACATATCCCAAGTAATCCACTGATTGGTGAGATGAAGACAACTAAGGGAAACAACTCCCTTTTGAAACCAAATGGTGGCTATNAAAATCTTAGAAAGAAGAGTAGGATTGATATGAATATTATTCCAAGTCACATGAGAATGTAAGACCTGCCAAGCCTTCCAAATGCTTTTGAAAACATGTGTTTCAGGAATGATAATGTCATGAGGAGAAAAGATCCAATTAATAGGGTGGATACCCTTCCAGATGGACTTGTTCTTAGGGAATGCTTGTCGAACCCTTAACTAAAGAAGATTCCCAATAATATTGGGGGCATCTAGGTGCTGAACCAACCACTTAGTAACAAGGGTGAGAGCTTGCTCAAAGGAGTTCAAAAGGCTCAATCCACCTTTGTTCTTAGGAAGAGTTACTATATTCCAAGCAACATGATGAAATCCTTTTTGGGAGTCTTTAGACGACCACATGAAGTCTTGAAATAATCGTTCAAGCTTTTGATAAGAAGCATGGGAAGGGACCCAACATGACGAATAATAAACATGGGTAGAAGCACAAATAGACTTACAGATGAGATACTTACCAGTGAGGGTGAGGGGTTTGGTTTTCCATTTTTTGATTTTCCTTTGAATTCGAGAAAGTACTTGGTCCCAGAGCTCTGAAGTTGGGCCTCTAAAGGGAAAAGGGATTCCCAAAAGCTTAATGATTTCATGATCTTGAGTACGCGTCCAACTATAACTGGGCAAATGGCTATAGTTATTGGTGAAGCTATAAACTGAATATTTACGCCAATTTATAATAGATCTAGAGAGGGAGAAATATTGCTCCACTCAAGACAAGAGACACTGCACATTAACAGCATTGTTTTGAATAAGGAAAAAGGAGTCATTAGTGAAATGCATATTGAGGAGCTGATGTTGAGGAGAAGATAAATGAACCCCAAATAAAAAAATATTTTTGAATATCCAAGTTGATTTGATGATAGAGAAAATGAGCAGCAATGATGAAGAGGTAAGGAGCAAGAGGGCAGCCTTACCTAACAAACCTATGAATAGGAAAGGGAGAAGTGATGCCGAAGGTAGTCACGATTTGCACAGTAGCATCTGAGAATAAGCATTCTACCATATGAATGAACTTAGGGTCAAAACCCAATTTAGTCATGGTTTGGATAATGAAGTCCCACTTAATATTATCATAAGCTTTAGCATAGTCAAGCTTCATTAAGAGGATATCCTGACCCTCGTCCTCAGCCCACTTAAGACCTTCCCAAGCAGCCACCATGTTATTTAATATGTATCTTCCTGGGACAAAGCCAGTCTATTGGGGGGAAATAATAAGAGCAAGGATTTTCTTTAATCGCAAAGCCAAACATTTAGCCCAAATTTTGTAAACCACGTTAAGTAAGGTGATAGGTCGCCAATTAGAGATACAAGTAGGAACTCCTAATTTAGGGAGAAGACGAATAATCCCTTGGTTTAAGATTGGTCCCAAAGAACCAGTAAGCATAGCCTCTTTGATAACATGGAAGAGGTTAGAACCTACCAAATCCCAATGCTTTTGGAAAAATTCAACTGGAAAACCATCGTAACCAGGGGCTTTCCTAGGACTTAGGTTAAACCAAGCCTGTTGAAGCTCAGCTGGAGTAATATCGGCTTCTAAAATTTCTAGCATAGAAGAATTAACCAGTCTAGGATAATTTAGAGTGGCGGTTGCGAAGGATGTGGGATCCATAGGAGTAGTGGTGAATAAGGCCTCAAAGTGTTCCTTAAGATAACAGAGAAGACTATTTTGGTTAGTGATAATGGATCCATTTATGGAGAGTTTATCTAAAGAGGGTGAAGGGGAGGACTGGTTAAGGTCCTTAAAGAATTCCTTACAGTGCTCATCTTGAATGTTTAGCTAAGTGAGTCAGCTTTTAATTAGGGCATCTTGTGCCTTATATACTTCCCAATGTTGAAAGGCTATACGGGCTCTGGCAAGCTCCCCTTGTAGGTGACTATTGAAGGGATCATCAATTATTTTGGTCGTAAGGTGCTCAATGGTAGAGCATATGTTGGTGTACTCTTGTTTATAACGAGAGCAAACTTCCTTACCAAAATGACGGGTGAGATTCCTAACTCTACTAGTAGTCCGAAGCCACCAGTGGATCCAACCCTTTGGACCTAAGGGTCTAGGTTCAACATTTGAAAGGCTATAAAGAGGTTTTTGGGTGGGAGGAGAAGAGAAACATTGACTATGTAGCCTAAAGAGATGATAATTCCTTCATTGGTGATCATTATGGATCTGCATAGATAAAGTAATGGGGAAATAATTTGATAAGGTTGCGTGTTGGTGGACTTTAGTAGTAGAAAGGGTCTACCAAAAAGAAAGAGTGGAAAAATAATATCTATCTAACCAACTATAAATGCGAGCCTGTCCCTTACGAAGATTGTTCCAAGTGAAGCTATTTAGAGAGCCACCAACAGTGTCTACGATGCCGTCCAAAAGATAAAAACATTTCTTAAAATTTGACCAAGCTTGATATTCATGATGAGAAAGTTAAGAGAAAACACCCCCATGCTTATCATGAGAGAATTCCATCATGTTAAAATCACCGCCAAAAAGCCAAGGAATAGAAGGGAGGCTATGAGTGAGTTCATGCCATAATCAGGCCTGTTTGGTAGAGTCATTGGGAGCATAAATAGAAAAAACTCTGAAGGGACCATGTGAGGAGGAGAAAATAGCCTAGGCCACTCTGTGACCTAAATCGGACCCATGCTGTAGGAGTTTCTCTTTCCAATAGGTTGAAAAAAGAATGACTACTCCACCTTTGCCACACTCATGAGAAGTAGCGAGCACAGAAGAATGGGGGAGAAACCAATGGGCTGAAAGAGATAATTGGTCGGCTGAGATCTTGATTTCTTGAAGAAGGAGGAAATCCAAAGTGAGATTTAGACTAGAGAGGAAGTTGCTAGCTCATTTATGATGAAGCCTATTAGTTAGGCCTCAGACATTCCAAGATAGGAGGTTCATGGAGAAGCTTTAGATGTTGTAAGTGACAGGGCAGTAGAGGGATCTGGGTTAGGAATGTCGGTCGTCATAGTAGTGGAAAGAATGGCAAAGGAGTTGCTTGTATTAAGAGTTAAAGCTGGGTTAGTTTTGGGCAAAGAAGAGGAAGGGGGAGTAGTGATTTTAGATGCTTTGATCCTTTTCCTTCCCCCTACCATTACAAACTCATCATGTAAAAGTGAATCTTTGACTGATTGTGATTGGATGATTGGTGCCTTGGACCTAGCCTTGATGAGAGAATGGGATTGGATGACTCTTGCGTTAGAGGGAGCATACAAGGAAGAAAGGTGTGGAGCATTGTTAGAAGTAGAACCAAACTTAATGGGATCAAGTGGTGGGTTAGGTTGAGGAGTGACTACAGGACTGGATTTGGGAGGATTGGTTTGGGATTTTTTCTTAGCTAGAAAGGGACAGGTAGAAATGTGATGCTCTACATGATGGCAATAGCTACAAGAGTTGGGAATATAAAAATAGTCTACCTTTTAAGTAAAAACTTTGCCTCTAGCTCCTAAGGTTAAAATGGTTTTCTTTTGGAAAATGTCAAGTTCGATATAATAGCGACGAAAGTGAGCCCCGTTAACCTCAATTCCATGGTTGGAGATGACTCGACCTAAGGTGCTAACAATGTCTCGCTCAAAAGATGAAAAGATTAAAGGAAGATTAGATAGTTCTACATAACAAGGGATAATATTAAAGGCTAGATCCTTGACATTAAAATAAAATTTCCAAGCTCAAGCAATAAGTGTAGCATTATGAGCAGGAAAAATACGAAGAGAGAGAGCTTTTTCGATGTGAGAAGCCTTAGAAAGTTTAGCCAGGACAAAATTACAAGCATAGTATCGAGTGTGTAGGACCTGTATCCCATGGGATTTTAAAATATTTTTAATATGCAAATTGATACTTAATGATCAAGGTAGAAAATCCACTATTTGAAAAAAAATAAAGCGTGCAGAAAAATCTTGAGAAATAGATTCAAAGATGTCATCAGGTAAAAGAAAATCTAAAGATTCTGAGTTAGGAGAACTTCCTTGAAGTGAAGAAGTAGTAGCTACTGAGGATTCCTCCATACCCTTGCATGAAGGAAGCTCCACGTCCATTTGAATAGGCTCAACACCTATAATCTGGTAGTAAAGCACCAGAATCCCGAGTTAAAGATCAACGGTAGACCAAACAGCAAGCGCTACAATCAAATCTGCCCAGATTTGGGGTTGCCTGTTGCCGCCTTTCTAGACACTACGTTGTTTTGTTTTGAAAAAAACCAGAATGAAAAATGCAGCGTGCAACTGCGCCACTTGGGCACATTGAAGCCATTGCAGCCCTGCCAAAAAATCAAAACCCAAACGTGTGGATCCTGCATCAAATTAGGTTTTCCAAATATTGGTAAATTCTAGCAACTGTGGCAAGAACGCTTGAGAGGATAGGGGCGCTCAGGCCAGATTCTTCAGCAACAACGGTGGACACATAGGTAATTCCAGCAGTGGCACGCAGACAACCACCAACGGCAGCGCGCAAGCAAAGCCTAGCTGTAGCGCCCAGGGCAACTTCAGCTCGCGTAGGGCACATAGGTCAGTGGCTGCGATAGTTGGGTTTAGGCCCACAATGGCTGCAACAACATCAAGAGGGTTTCCAGGGTTTCAAAATTCGAGCTACCTCACATCCAATATAATTTATATGAGGTACATATAATCTTATTATATATAATA
>MNCI01025358.1:91666-145254 GCA_015680685.1 Gnetum montanum
ACCCGACTAGCCTATGGCCAGTGCTTGGTTATAAAGGTGAAAATAAAACATTAAAATATATATATATATATATATATATAATTATACTACTGTTATTCCAAGATATATGTTTTAGGCTAACACATTAATTAAACTTGTCCATTAAGTAAATGTTTATTCACTAATTATTTATTATGTATATATGATTATTCCTCTTTTTGATGATAAATTCTTATTTTTGGATATGAGTCCACATATAACTCAATTAGGAAGGCCCTACCTAGG
This sequence comes from Gnetum montanum, assembly GCA_015680685.1. NCBI lineage: Eukaryota > Viridiplantae > Streptophyta > Gnetopsida > Gnetales > Gnetaceae > Gnetum > Gnetum montanum. The sequence continues at coordinate 91,931 of MNCI01025358.1, forward strand.
ATTGCTTAAGCATAACATCACCTCACAAGGTTTGTTTCATTAGGTGTAAGAATGTTTTATAACCTCAAGGTTTAAACCTCTCCTATGTTTTAAGGATCTGAGATGCATTATTTACATCTAACTCATTCCTTAACTTGCTCTTGGTTCAACTTCCAATTTGGTTATACCCTACTATCATATCCCTTATGTAACATACTTAGGTTAATTAGCAAAGATAAATTATTAAAAGGAAACATGATTAAAGGATATGCCAAAAGCAAGAATTGCCCCGATTTTATATATCCAAACTAAGAGGGAATCAAAGGCAATGGGTGAACAAGTATTAGTATCCATCATTGGCTACCATAGTAGGGATCATGACCACTAACACCTATGGAAGTTATGATGGGAAACACAAAGAAAAAATATGCACAAAAGTACCACTAGTCAAATGAGATGACCATGTAGAATAAAAATGGGATGATAACGCAAAAATGAAAAAGAGGAATATCAAAAGATAAAAATTAGGTAACTAAAAGAAAACAATAATACGAGAACAAAAAAAACAATAGTCTAAAAGGTACAAAGAAACATAAGTAAAGTAACTAAATAACAAAGTAGAAGGAATGATTAAAGGTGAAGATGTCCATTAAGATACCAACTGTGGATGAGTAACTCCTTCGTTGCCAATGTTATACCCAAGTTTTAAGGTAGTGGCATCGAGAGTAGATTGATAATTGGTGCTTAACCCTTAAACACTCTACTTACAAAAAGGGGGTTTTTGTAGGCTGTTTGAAATTGCGAGCTTAGAGCATCATCCCAACTTTAAGGTTCTTGTGGGAGTGGGGCTCAACTCATGATTACAAGTTCTTGTGGGGTCATTTTTCTTGTTGTTGTTTTTTCATTATTTCTTGCATTGGATCTTATCTTGTTGGTCTCTTTTTTTTTTCATAATTTTTATCTTTTTTTTTAATTTTTTTTTTTTTTGCAAGAAATTCAATATTTGACCAGCTTCAATCATGAGGTCCTTGTGGGAGCCAATTTTATTTTATAAGAGTTGCTCACATGGATTAATATAGATAGATGCCTTTCATTATCGAAAAAACAAGGTCCAATATAACACACCCTTTCCACTGTAGTGACTCATCTAAGTAAGTATTTAATAGAAACCAAATATCAATAAAAATTACCTTAAACTAAGCTATGTAGCCACCTTAACTTATGAATAATGTACTTAAAAATATTGTTTAAAAAAATAATGAAATTTATTATGTGTAAGACACTTATTAGTCTAAGGCTCACCCTTAGTTGGATTTTGGGTTTAAACCTACCTATTTGAAGGTAGGAGGAGTTGCTCTTCTTCCTTGCATTTTAGACATGATGCTAATAAATTCTTTATAGTCCCAACTCACAATAGAATGTCCTATTAATCTCTACATTTTTCAAGGTGAAAGTTGTAGACTGAATATAATTCTTTTATTAATTTATTCAATGATGAAAGAATTTGGTTTAGGGGTATAGTTAAGAGCTAGGACTTCTAATGAATGGTTTTCATGTAATTCATTTGTAGTGGGATAAGTTGGATCACTTAGCTCTATTAATTCGTCTTCTCCAAGTTCCAAAATGTGGTGTTGATGATATAACTTAAGTCATTGATCATTGACTAGGAACGTTGTTGAGGAATCATTACTAGGTGATATGAGGACACTTCCATTATCATGGGGTTGAATAACTAAATAAGGGCCCTTCCACCTAGTTGTTAATTTTCCTAGAAATTTATGTAGTCTCATATTATAAAGTAAAACTTTATCATCGATGGAAATTTTTTTAAAAAAGATACTCTTATCATGTAATATTTTCATTTGTCTTTTTACAATTCTTTGCTTGTTTAGAGCATGTAGCCTCATTTTGTCAAATTCATGAAGTTGATTAATTCTAGAGGTTTGGTTCATGTCTTCATCAAAATTAAGTTGTTGGGCTAATCGTAAGGATTGATATTTTAGTTCAACTGGTAATAAACATAACTTACCATAAACCAATTGATAAGGTGAATATCCTAAGCTTGGTTTATAAGTAATTTTATAAGCCCAAAGTGCATCTTGTAATTTTTTAGATCAATCCTTCCCTTTAGTACATATTCTACTTGGCCATTTGTTTATGGATGATAGATAGTAGCTATCTTATGTTGGATACCACAAGACTCAAGGAATTTTTCCATGATTTTATTTACAAAATGGGTTCCTTAATCACTAATGATTGCCCATGGAGTTCCAAAACGTGTTAAAATATTTTCCCTAAGAAATGCTACAACTACCTTTACATAATTTGTTGGGGTGGCTTTTGCTTCTACCCATTTAGTAACATAGTCAATACAAACCAAAATATATTAACATCCATTAGATGGTGGAAATGGATCTAAAATGTTTATACCCCACACATCAAATGGTTCTATTATTAAAATTGGTTTAAGGGGCATTTCATGTCTTTTTATTATGGCTCCCATTCATTGACATTTATCGCTCTTTCACATACTTATGTGCATCTATAAAAATAGAGGGCCAATAAAATCCACTTTAAAGGATTTTGATAGTAGTACGTTTTCTATCAAAATGGCCTCCTCCTAAATCATCGTAGCACATTTGTAGAATTTATTGTTGTTCATTTTTAGCCACACATCTTCTTGCTATGTTATCTTTACATATTCTATAGTGGTATGGACTACTCCAAATGTATCTAGATAGGCTACGTAAGAAATATTTTTTTCTTCCTAAGTCCAATTGGTAGGAGTTTTCATAGTAGCAAGATAGTTGGCTATATCAGCATACCAAGGATCCTTCTTTGTAGAAAAAAGTTGTTCATCAAGAAATTTATCATGAAAAATTCCTTGTGTTCGGTTCTCATTAGGAGTTTCTAACCTAGAAAGATTATCTGCTACTACATTTTCCCTACCTCTTTTATCTAGAATAGCTAGGTCAAATTCTTGGAGTAATAAGCACCATCTCATTATTCTTGCATTTTCTATTTTTTTGGCAACTAAGAATTTAATGGTTGAATGATCAGTATATACTCTAGTTTTATATCCTATTAAATAATGTCTAAATTTATCTAGAGCATATGAAATGGCTAGTAGTTCTTTTTTTTAGTTGTATAATTTACTTGGGCTTGGTCTAGACTTTTGGACACATAATAAATCACTCTTGGTTTATTATCAATGTATTGTCCCAAAACTGCCCCCACTGCTGTGTCACTAGCGTCACACATTAAATCGAACAGATAATCCCAATTAGGTGCATTTAATACAAGGGTTGTGGTTACTCATTTTTTTTAGTTCCAAAAATGCTTTGTGACAATCATTGGTCCAAACAAATGAAACATCCTTTTCTAGGAGCATATATAGTGGTTTAGCAATTTTTGAGAAATCTTTGATAAATCTTCTATAATATCCAGCATGTCCTAAAAAGGATTGAAGAGTCTTTAAATTGGTTCGAATTGGTAGTGTAGATATGACTCTTATTTTCTCATCATCCATTGTTATCCCTTCTTTAGAAATAACATGTCCTAATACGACGCCACTTGTAACCATTAAGTGACTCTTTTCCCAACTTAATTTTAAGTTTTTATCTATGCATCTATCTAAGACATGTTCTAGATGTTGTAAGGTTTCATCATAAGAATCCCCATAAACTGAAAAATCATCCATAAAGATTTCAACATAATTCTTGAACATATCCAAAAATACTAAAATCATGGCTCTTTGGAAAGTGGCTGGTGCATTACAAAGGCCAAAAGGCATTCATCTATAAGCAAAAGTTCCATAAGGACATGTAAGGGTTGTTTTATGTTGGTCTTCAGGGGCAATAGCTACTTGATTGTAACCACTAAATCTATCCAAAAAATAGTAGTATTCATGTCCTTCTAATTTTTCTACAATTTGATCTATGTATGGTAATGGAAAATGGTCTTTTTGTGTGTTTTGGTTTAATCTTCTATAGTCTACAAAAACTCTCCATTTTTCATCCTTTTTTGGCACTACAGTATTGGGACTTACCCATTCACTATATGCTATTGAATAAATGATTTCTTCCTTCCAAAGTTTTGAAATTTCATCTTTAACTATTTGTTTTAAGGCTAGATTAATTCATCTTTTGGGAATTCTTATTGGCTTGACATTGTCTTCTAGATAGATATGATGTTGGTAGATGTTGAGTGAGATTCCTTGGTGAAGGTCCCCATAGCTCCATGCAAATGCTTAAGATTTTCTATGTAAAATTTCTAATAATTTGTTTTTCTTATTCATTGGTAAGTTGGGATTATTATTAATGGTTTATTTTGATCTAAAAAGGTATACTTAAGTGTATTAGGTAATTCTTTAAGCTCCAAGGAATCTTTATTTGTAGATTGAATTATTTCTCTGATATTTCCTAACCCTAAATTTAGAATTTGGTTAAGGAGATCTTGTTGTTCCTTAGTTGAGGGGTCTAAAGGTCCTTCCTCAAAATTATTTAACACTAAGGTTTCCCTATCTTGTGCCATTGCTGAAGTGGGTAGAGTGTAAAGCATTCTTGCTTCCTTCAAGTCTGTATTTAAATGATCTTCTTTTACTTTATCATGTATATTTAATGTAAAAGTGAGATTTGCAAATGAGAGTTGAAGTTGGCCAGATCTACAATTAATTATTGCATCAGTTGTTGCTAACCAAGGTCTACCTAATATAATAGGGAAAAAATCAGGATCTTTTACTTCTAGGAAAAAAAATCAATTGGGTATTTTCCCTTTTCTACCTCTATTATTAAGTCTTCTATGATCCCTATGGGTTTTACACTTGAACCATCAGCCAATGATATTGTCATGTTTACTCTTCTTCTATCTTCTATATTTAGTGATCTAGCCATTTCAAGAGGCATAATATTAATACTAGCTCCTAAATCCAATAGGGCATTCTTGATTTCTTGTCCATTTATCTTGATTGGAATGGTACGAACTCCTAGATCTTGGTATTTAGGAACTTCATGTCATTGTATAAGTTGAGAAAGGTTATCAACTAAATAAACTTGTTTAGGAGTTTTTTCTTTTCTTCTCCTAGTGCATAATTCCCTTAAGTATTTAGCATAGAGCAGTGTGTCTTTTACTACTTGTTCTAAAGGAATATGCAAGTATAATTCACTAAACATTTTTTCAAGATGGGTTTTGGTTGTGAAGTTTTCTTGTAATCGTTTAGGGAAAGGAGGTAAAATTAGATGTCTAGAGAGTAATAGTTGTTCTTTTTCCCTAGTTGGTTGATCTTTCTCATTAACTACTTGTGGTTCTATTTCCTCTTATGTTTCTACCTCTTGGAATCTCACCTTTTTTTGTGGTTCAATTATTTTTCCGCTCCTTGTAGTAATGGAATGTAATTGCTCTTCTCCTTTTCTTTGAGATGTAGGATTAGGTTCAAGCTGAGATGGTAATTTATTTCTAGTTAAGTCCTGGAATCTTCTCCTAGTTCCACTCATAAATTGTCTACTTTCTTCTATAAAGGAAGTGAGGCTTTGGGTGAGTTTATCCAAGTGTTCATTAGTTGGATTCTTAAATGGCCTAAAATTATTTTGAGGATATTGTTGTGGGTAAAATGGTTGTTGAGGAAAGTTCATTGTTGGTTGGCTCTTAAATTGTTGAAAAGCCTTAGTCGACTCTTGCGTTTCCTCTTGACAATAATACAAGGCTGGGTAGGTTGTTTGGTCATGTTGAGGACTTTTACAAATGTTACATGCTTTACTTTTAATTCTATGAGCTTGTTTTTTAATTAATCGTGTTAACTCATTGACCTTTCGATTTAATTGTTCTGCTTGTTGAGTCATGCCTTGCATAATGTTGGGTTTTGGCCAATGTTTACTTTTGTCTACTAATGAATCTATAATTCTCCAATCATCTTCTGGTGTTACATTTAGAATATTTCCCCCACATGCAAAGTCAACATTTTTCCTACAATAGGGTAGTAAACCTTCTACAAAGATTTGGATTAATTAATGGGCTGGAAAGCAATGATTTAGATTTTTTAAACATAACCCTTTAAATCTATCAAAGGTGCTTTCATAGTCCTCATCCTCATGTTGCATAAAACTCATTAATTTCTTTCTTAATGAGTATAGCCTATCATTAGAAAGAAATCTTTGTAGGCAAGCATTTTTAAACTCATCCTAAGAACTAATTTGTGTTTGAAGGGTTTGTAGCCAGAAATCAACTTTATCTTTTAGGGTTGATTTGAAAGCAATCATTTTAGTTCTATCCCCATTTTGAGGTGCTAACACAGCTAATGTTGTTTCAAATTCTCTTATGTGAGTGATCAGATCTTTATCATTTGTCCCCTTAAAAATAGGTAATAGGTGAATATTTTTGGCCTCCACATCTCTTCCTTGTGGGAAAACCAATGGGCCTTGAGGTATAATTGATGTTCTTTGATTTAATAATTCTCCAAGGGTTTGTCCTGGGAATGGCTGATTAATTTGAACATTAGAATTTAAACTACCAAAAGAAAGAGGAATTGGTCCTAAAGAAAATGGAGGTACATCATGTGAGGATGATCTCATAGTATAAGTTGAAGCTACTATTGGACTTGGTAATGAAGTTACTATTGGTGGAGTTTGTATGTTCAAAGTACTTATTGGTTGGGTGATACCTCCTATTGTGGTTACATAGGTTGACATTGGGGTAGTATTTAGATTTTAAAATCCTGCCCCTGTAGTTGAACTCATGGTTGATGTTGAAATGTCAAATAGAGGGTTCCCAGTTATGGAAAAATTAGGTTGTATTTTCTCGTTGGGATTTTATGTCTTCTAAGTCGAAGAATAATCAGATCTTGATTGTATTGGTTGTTCTTGATTTTGGTTTTGGTTAACTTTTGTACGTTTATAAAGGCTAACAGTGCTTCTAGAGGGTTGAATTTGTGTGGATTTCTTTGGTTGCTTTGTTGATTTCATGAACACTCTTTGTTGACACATTCATGGCCTAACATTCCTAAAAATTTACAAATTGATTTAATGGTTGTGGCTTTAATTTTCCAATTTCAGTTGGCGGTACAATAAGAGGAGCCGATTCCTCAATTTTTCTTTATTTTTATTTTTTTAACAAGAAAAATGAGTAAAAGAAACCATTTCTGAAAAAATAAAAGAAAAATAAAATGCTAAAATAAAATGTATGAACAAATAAAATAAAATAAAAATTAAAGCTTACTAAACCCTTGATGATGATTAACTCTGCTGACCTCCACAGCAACGGCGCCAAATTGACGAGCCAAGGAAAATTTGATGCTAGATACCTTTAAAATTTATTTTCCTTTTTTTTTATTTCATTGTAGAGATTGTCACCTCATTTGTGATTGACCCACAAGTTGTATCCCGTGGAGGAACAGTTAAAAAGTCAAAGAAATCATCAAGACAATAAATAATTAGAATTGAATCCAATCAAATTCCATACTTATGCCTGTCACTCATAAGCAAGATTATAAACCTTTATCGTAACTTCTAATCATAAGTTCAAAAATAAGGATTTATAATTAAATCAAATTGAAATTATAAATAATAATTGAATATTACAAAGGAGGCTTGCCTAAATTGCAATCTTGCCCTGCTGTCTTTACAATGTAGCAATTTGATTGTGAATTTCAAATTTTCAATAAAAATCTCAAGAATATTTCATTCCAATGTGACATGGAATTTACTGGTATCAACTCCTTTTTCTTGTTTTCTCAAAAGAAATGAATTTTCTTTTGATGTGTATGCATAATCCCCCTTTTTCTTTTTTCTTCGATGCCTGATTTATATTGCCACCAGGTTTAAAAATAAATATTACAATAATATCTGGGCATTGCAAAACCCAATACCCTATTAAAATCGGTATAACTGCTAATCTTGGCTTTCTAATATTTTTAATTAATATGGATTCTCAAGGAAGCAACAAAAGAGGCGTATGTGATGCTCCATGCATTTATGTAAGAAGAAGGTTTGATTTGAGTCGATGGAGAATCTGACAGAAAAGCACACATAATAGCATCAATTAGTGTATGCTTTGCCTAATTCTCTTATCATCTGTGAAATTCTCTACCATTGCCTTTGCTGGCCCCTTATCCTCATCAATCTCCACCACGCCATTACCTTTATCGATGTTTAAAAATAAGTATTTTAATAATAAATGGATAAGGAAGAATTTGATACCAACCCATTATTTTTGGTGCAAGTGCCAAATCTAGGGTGGGAGAGATGTTGTAAAAATGAAGAAGATAACTTAGACAGCTTGCAACCAGCAAAATTCCAGGAACATCATCATTGTCATTGTTATCCAATGACGNTGTATACATGTAATTATAATCTCATTAATATATAATAATACATTGTACTAGTTAAACTAAAATTAAAATAAACTAAACCACACCAATTAACTAATCATAAAATAATATTTACAGGTTACATAAACAAATAAAATAATCATTAAATAAACAATTAACTATATGAAATGTAGAATGAAATTAATTAAAATGTATAAGTTTGACAAAAATACTTATTAAAATTGAATAAATTTTTTTGGGTTCAACATTGTCCCTGTTTAGGTGCCCTGCTGTCTCCACCTACGGCATGCCCTAATTGTGTAGTAACAGGAGGTTCCTGATGAATGCTGAATGATTATGCCTCTCCTCAGCCGTTTGGACACACCCTAAGAGGATCCTCCTTGTTGTCCTCTTTTAGGGGCCATCTGCAATCACACGGGACCAATTATCAATAAGGACATTTACAAAATTAGATTAATACCTTACTCCTTGCCCTTAATAGATTCATTTCTTGCTTAGTGTGATTCAGAGTTAGAGATTTTCATGAAAATTCCCTTAAAAGTTTTGATATTGGGCCCAATTTTGATTAGGTGACTTCAAAAAATAATTTTCATGGTCTAGGTGAAGAAATAAAATTAATTTGGCAAACATTTTTAAGGTCACTTACCCTTGATAATATCCTTCAAGAAATGATGAATTTTGAAAAAACTACGTGCAACTTGAAGCATATCCTTTCCCCATGACTACGTTAAACACTCTAGGTTTAAGCAAGTTCGATCAGAATGAGAATCAGAGAGTTAATGAGCAAGTTATTGATGTTTGAATTATAGGTGCGTAAGCTAGAAAATTCATGGAAGAAAATTTCAACAACTCCCCTCACATGAACAGTGAAAAATGACGTTGACATGCGCGGGGAGGTCCATATATATAGTTTTTATATACGCGATATTATGTACTTGCTAGCGTGGACCTAATATCGCATCGGACCCGATACCAAGCACCCGATATCACATCCCTTTTGAAATAGGGTACTTGGAAAAATTGATAAATTTTTGAATTTCCAAGGCCAAAAATGAAGGATTTAAGGTTTATTTGAAAGATCTAGGATAACGATCAAGAGACCTGAAGGTACCAAAAGTGTAATGAAGTGGAATTTTATAATGAAGTTCGTGAATAGGGTGAGGAAAAAGGACATGTAGTGGTGCCAGGAACGTTTGAATTAAAATGATGATAAAGGAAAGAATAACTTTAGCAATGCAGTACTCAGAAGATATAAGATGATGTGATGATGTGCAATGAGTGCAAATTACAAAAGGTACGTAAGTGGGTCCTCCCCAAAGTAGGTTCCTACCTATCATGCCCTTACATAACCACACCTGAAAATGTCTATAGGCACTAAAAGGGTTAAATGCAATCCATACCAGTTCCACAAAACACACACATATAGATACCACCGTGATGAGGTATGAATTCTTTGCTACACAAGACACAAGTAAAAAATACATAAACAACGAGATGAGATGAATTGTAGAAGGGATTGCAGAGATCGACCCTGGGCATAATGAATCCTGAGTGCAGGGCATGATTAATGTGTCATTAGCTCGTTGCTTTAAGATTAAGACCAAGTCCATGCCTTTGATCAGTAACCTTGCATTGTTTCATCCAATGATGAACAACCATAAGAGCACCATGATAGCAAGGCATATGATCACTTGGCATTTTTTCCAAGGGAGGAGTGATTTGGAATTTCTTTATGGCACTTTCTTCCTTGGTATTTTCTTTGATGTTTTCTTTTCTTTTCTTCTTCTAGCCACTTTGGCACTTTGTCCTTCCCAATAGTGAACTGGAGAAGTCACCAACCTTCAAGCATGGGTGCATGTCTTTCCAGTGGAACCCCCAGAATAGTATTGAGTTTCTTTATTAAGTGCCTTTATTACTCTTACTCCCATTTTTCGTTAGATCTACAAGGGCCTTAGTACAACCAGGTTGCATAATAGCACCTACAAATGTCACCATAGATAATCCACAAGTCCCCTTGATGTCACACCCTGGTCATTCCCTCTTAGTCCATCATTTTTCACTTTGGGCATAATGAGCACAAAATTACTTTAAGTTTTAATGATGACAAGAATATCATCATACCTAGAGTAGAACCTCTTATTAATAGAATGGGTGGGTGGATGTTGTGGGCTCACTGTCCAAATAATTAGTCACCTGAGACTTGATAGCATAGAATAGCATCTCAACTGACAAGTCACATGAGTATTTTATTCATCAATGAGATTACCCTCAAAAAGATAAAACAACAAATTGGAAATGAAAAATTGGAAAACAACAAAAACAAAAACAAAATTGTAAAATCAAAGAAAAGGAAAAACATTTACTAATTTTGCTTATTAGAATGGAGGATATCCCCCATAACTAAACTTTTGAGCATGGCTAGAATTAATAAATGGAAAATGTGAATCCATGCATATGGGAAATATTGGAGTCTAGTCATATCCAAACCACTAGGTGTCTTTTGATGTGGTGGCTGGAATGTACCCAAATTAGGGTTCACACACTTGGTTAAAGTTGGCATAGTGGGGCAAATTATAAGATGTGGTCATGTGATAAGGAGTTGACTCACTATGACACCCGTGACTGTAAGATGGTATGCAAGGATCAATATGTCTCCCTACATGGTTATATTCATTGGGTTGCATGGTTGTTGGAGTGTTGATTGGTGGCCCTGATAAGGTAACAAGAGGTGTTGAGTTCGAGGGAGAAGATGCATCACAGCACTGGACTTGTGCTGAGTTGGTGGATGCAGTGGTTTCAGAACCATGCTGTCTCTTTCTATGGTCATGCCTAAAGAAAGGATGCTTTCAACATTGTGGAGGATCTCCATTGTTGTTGACAGTAGCAGCATAAGTAATGTTCATGGGTTGGTTTTGTGGTGCAAAACCTTCTGGCACAACTAGTGGTGATGTAAAAGGAGGTGAATGATGAGAATATTAAGGGTGAGGAGAAGTGCAAGGAACATGAGGTGGTGATCTTGTTGGAGAGGACATGGGTTGATAGTACTCAGGAGAATGATAATGATGTGGTGAAATAGAGGATGTTGACATAGATGGGAAAATAGGATGATGAACATAATAAGCACTTGGATTCAAATGGTACGAAGGGTGTGACCAGTTTGACGGTGGCCTTCCCCATGACTAGGGGTTTTGCCACTATGGTTGAGCATGGTATTTTTGTATGAAATCTGTATTCCTCTCCAACGCTCATGTAAATGTGATAACATTGGGCATTGGCATTTGGGGTAATCATACAAGCAAACATCACATTGATACGTATGATTTGTAGTTGAGCTCTTATCCTTATTTCCTTCAACCCTTCTTTCTGATTGTCAAGTGGTGTTCAGTCCTGTTTCCTGGTTTGGCATGGTTCCACCTCTAATAATGTTGGCATATTCTCCACATTTTTCATGTACCCATTTCGTCATCTTATTGATCTTTACCTTAATTTCATCTAGTGATTGTAATATTGGAAAAGATGGAGATTCCACCTCCTTGGGGTGAGTTAATTTCTCCTCTTCATGATCATGGACTTTTACTATTTTGAGATTTTGGTCCTATTGAGATCTTTCAACATTCTCCCATTTAGCTATTTCTCCTTCTTCTTTTGCTACCTGTTTGATAAGCTCTTGGAATTGATGGGTTCGTAGCTCATATAGCTGTCCTAGGCCATACATCCCTAGGGTCTCCCTTGTTTCATTATGAAGCCCATTCATCATGTGATACATTAGCCTTTCCTTGAAGAAGCCATGGCCTGGGCAATTGTTTAACAATGAACAGTATCTTTCTAAGGCCATGTCCAAGGGTTCATGTTGCCCTTGTTTCCAATCTTGGATTTTTCTCCTCAAGGTTGACGCTCTTGGATAGGTTTGATATCTTTCAGTGAAGAGTTCTACCATTATTAGCCAACTATGAATTGATTTTGGCTTTAAGGATCTATACGATACTTTTACCTGGCCAATGAGTGTCATAGGAAAGAGCTTAAGTTTTTGCCACCCATNCCAGGTAAAAGTATCGTATAGATCCTTAAAGCCAAAATCAATTCATAGTTGGCTGATAATGGTAGAACTCTTCACTGAAAGATATCAAACCTATGCAAGAGNTAGCCTCCTGAAAACTTGAAAAGTTATTTAAATCAAGCCTAGGTGGATGGCTTTCCTTGTGATGCCTACAGGGTATTTGAATAGCCTCTTGTATATGCATTAGGCTCTTATTGGCCAGCAAGGGCTCATCGTCACTAGGTAGGTTATGAATTTGTGAGTTGGGACGATGCTGTTTTCATTCATGTTGGCATTCCTAACTTTGCCCATGGGCTCAATTTTTATTTCTATGCTGACCTCTTGAGAGATGGTCATCTGTGTTATGACTTGACATCAAAGGAGTAGAGGAAGAGAAAGAACTCGAAGACTCATCATGACTTTTGTAAGTCTTCCAATCATTCCTAGATAAATTCCTATTAACCATTGAGAAGATCCTAGGCCTTACATGCCCCCTCATTTTATGGGATGTACCATCCTCACTAGAGGTGTCAGAGTTGGATGACAAGAGTCCTTGAGTACTATTGGGGTGTTCAAGAACATAGGAGACCCTTGCATAAGATGGAGTACTTCAAACTTCATCTTCATCATCATATATTTCGTTGGTTCTCCAATGAATTACCTCGCTAGTTGTTGCATTATCATAGTCTTGTGAGAGAGACATTGTTGTGAATTGTGTGTGAATTATTTGCAATTACTTTCTTTCTAAAAGATATATTGTCAAGGCTTCGTTACAACGATCTTGGATGATGTAACTAATCTAAATAACTAGCACCATCCCCAGCAATGCCACCAATGATGAGTGGCTAGGTACCCCTACACTCAACCATACGAATACAAGCATGTACGCATGATCCGTTGGAACTATGCAGACGAACTAGTTGTGGTATCTAGATAGTTACACATTAATCGCATTTCGCTATCTTTCCACCTGGACTAGTATTTGCTTTGTCACGTATGGTTTAGTCCAGAGTGAGGTGAATGATGGAATGCTAAACTAATGCTACTCTTAGAGACAATGGGGAACAATCTTAATTAAATTAATGGACAATGGAAAATGAAATCTATGCTAACCCTAAGTGCGATGATCATTCGTCTTTAATCATTTGTATGCATCTTGGACCTTGTGTACTACTTCTGGGATTACCAAGTGCACATTACTTGAGCACTCCTAGATACGCTACTAGGTTACCAAGTAGTTACACTTAAATGTTTGTGATTAAGTCGTACTCATTCCATGTTAATCAAGAGGAAGTGTAAATGACAATAAAGGAAATATGAACTAAAAAGACAACGATAAATAATTAACAATTAAAGTAATTAAAAGCTAAGTGAATGCTGCAATGATGGAGTAATCTTGATCTTTATTGTTGATCATGTGCATGTCCAAGTACATCACACTTGAACAAAGGTTCCATATAATTACAATCATCACATTGTGGGCATGCACTAGGGAAAAACTGAAACTAATTGAAAACTAACAAAAAGACTCTACCTTAAGACTTACCAACTACTACTCCCTTCCTGTGTGCCTAAATGTTGTATTTATAGGCCTACATAGGAATCATGATATCGTGTATTCGATATCGTTATCTAGGCTGCGATATTGCGTACATGATATCGAGGATCTGATATTAGGGCCTGGCAAACCATGATTTATCAAGCAACAACAGCAAAAATGTAAACTAAGCTATCGAATGCATAGGCAATGCATATGGTAAGCTAAGAGATTAAACTAAATGCAAATAATATGTTACAGTGCTAATGTAACGTAAATGGGAAGTAGGATGTAGGGTGTAGGGAAGCAAATAGTGGGTAGGTTCCTAACATGCTTTTAGACTAAGGGGATACCTTAGTTGTGCAATTGCTTCCTAACTTAGTATGGGTTAGGGGGTGTGTAGGGCCTAGAGGGCACTATTTGATAGTCTCCCTGACCTTCACTTGCTACATTAAAGGGTAGTTTTTCCCATAGGGCATCCTCTGGTAAGTTGTTGGCTTCTTTTGTTCTTTGAGGTGGGTCTACTTCACATGTTTTGTCCTCATCCTTTATTGTGAATGTGTCATTAGGAAATTCCACCTCTGACCCTTGCTTCATATCTATGTTGTTAATGGCCATAGGGGTTGCATTATCATTGTGGATAATAACCTTGCCACCTTCGTATGGAAGGTAGATTTCCTGATGAATCAGGGAGGAGATAGCCTGTACCTAGGCCAACCAGGGCCTACCTAATATCAGGTTAAATCTTGGCATCTTCTCTATGATGATGAATTCTACGATGGTGGGGAATTGCTCCCCTACCACAAAGGCTATTGTGATGGTACCCTTGACAATGATGTGTGACCTACTAAAAAACTTTAGGCACGTGGTCTTTGTTGGCTTGATTTGGTCCGTGAGGCCTCACTTATCAATGAAAATGTATGGGATAACATTTGTTGCTACCCCGTCGTCAATGTGCACCCTTCAAATCTTGCATTGCCCAACACATATGATGATAAACATGGGGGTCGTTATGACCTCACCCTTCTCAAGGTTGACCTTAATTACCTTATCACAAAACGTGAGGGGTGTGGAGCTCAATACCTGTGATGCAAGAGGAAACATCATAGCATGCATGAAATGCTCATCTACTGGGATGTCTTTTGTGAAAGGAATGAAGGTCAACATCTGCACTAGTACTTCGCGATGAGTAGATGAGGTGATAATTAGGTCATATAGGCTCAACGTTGTGTTTTTCTACTTTAGCACTTACTTAATTGAGGCTAATGCATCCATAAAGTCTTTGTCATTAGTTGTGCTCTTGTTGGCTTTGACTTCTTCCATACATCCTAAAAGATAGATTTTACAGGGAGGTGACTTGGGCTTTATTATCTTGGCTTGTGTAGGGGCCCTAGTGCTTGGTTGTGGGTAGTAGGTGATGGCCTCTTTAGTTGTTTTGGTCATGGGGACTATAGATAGAGGGATTGGTTTCGGTGGACCAAGCGCTATTTTCTCTTGATGTTGCTTAATCATTCTATCTACGAGATGCTTGTTGGGTCTCCCAGGTTGCTACCTAGAGGGCCTATTAATGTTGCTAGTAGGATTGACCCTTGGACAAGAAGGGACTGATGTGTTGGCCACCATTGGGCTTCACGTAGGTGAGGGGTTAGCATGTTGTGGCACCTTGACCATGAAGGGCAGCTGGGTGGTTGTCATTGATGCAACATGGTATGGGACCCTAATCATGAAGGGTGTTGTAGGTGCTTGAGGTGGCACTTTGACAATGAAAGGGGGCCTTGAACTTGTAGGGGCTAAAGGGGCCCTTGGGCTACTAGAGGGCACCTGAACCATGAATGGTTGCTGCACCGATTCTAGGTTATCATCAACATTGATAGCATTGATGACATAACTTGCCTTGTCTGCATTCAGATGGTCCTTATACATCCTCATAGATTGGTTCTGAGGCCTAATTGGGTTAGTAGCATTAAGCACCAACTCACCTCTATTAATCATTCTTTGGAGGTCATCTTGTAGGGCCATGCAAAAATTGGTGTTGTGATTGGGCAACTGATGGTAGTGGTAGAACTAATTTAGCCTAAAGTGTTTTGGGACTGAGGGCTCATTTGAGGCTACCGACATAGGATTCTTTAGGAGCTCACAATATATATTGTGTCTTTTGTGAGCATCTTCATATATCTACTTGTATTGGATACCTCTAGCCTTTAGCAGTTGGTCTAGCAGTTCTAAAGGTTTTAATGACAATGAGGTATACTTTGAGTAGTCCTTGTGCTCAAAGTTAGGCCTTGAAGCAGTTTGTGCTATGGCCATCGATGATGTGGGCTAGTTAGCTAATGTAGTGCTAGGGTTGGCAATCTTGTTGTTGGCTAGGGCCTTGGGTGGCTTGGCCGTAGGCCTCAGGTTAGTTGTTTTGGCCTCTTTGGCCATAGTTGCCATGATTGCACTTAGCTTCCCCTTATTCTTGTCCTTTTTGGCATGTAGGTTTTTATAGGCCACATAGGTTGGGTCCTTGATAGCTTCCACTACATCCTATATGCTCTTTGTCTAGGCAGAGCCTTGGCTTAGAGAATGCAAGGCCAAGTAGTACAGCTTTAACTTGATAAATTCATTGACTACACTCTTGAAGATGGCCAGGAGGTGCATCTCAGCTATTGGCTCTCAAATTTCATTCGATGAGGTGCTTTAGCATTGGATAAATTTTTGCATGGGCTCTAGGTGGCCCTACTTGATTTGCATCAATTAGTCCAGGGTAGTTTTAGGCTTCAAGTTGTACTTAAAGCATATCACAAACTAGCTCAGAAGATCCTCCAAAGAGGAGATAGAGCCCCTAGGTAATGCATGGTACCAGTCTAGTGCCTTGCCAGTGAGTGACATGGTAAAAATGCATATGATGGCATTTAGCCATGCTTGTAGTAGTAAGCACTCAGACCTGTATGTCACAAGGTATGCATTGGAATCCCCTTCACTATTGTACTTGGTGAATTAGGGTAGAGGGATGCCAGCTGGTAGAGTCAACAGTGGGATAGCAGGGCTTATGGGATTGTCCTAGTAGAAGTCCACTACCTTAACTATTTTAGATGAGGTGGCCTTGAGCTGCTTCATCTCTTTTGTTAAAGTTTGGATCAGTTGGAATGCTTGATCTGAGTTTTGGGATGTAGTAGTGGGTTGTGCTAGTTGTGCTACCCGCTTTGCTGGTTGTGTGGTCCACAACCTAGTTGCAAATTGTAGGACCACATGAGGTGCTTACTGTGTTGGCTATACTACAAGCATAGTGACTAGGACATGCCATGCATGCATGGGTTGGACCATTGCCAAGGGTGCTGATGAAACAGGCAGGACATAAGATGCTTGAGTCATTTGGGGCTGGGAGACATGCACTGTGTGAATGTAAGGTTGAGTAGGCATAATTGTTGCTGGTAGAGATGACTGGGCAGGTCACGATAATTCCATGAAGGCTAAGTTAATGGGAGGTATTGCATTATGAGGTGTATGCTACGTTTGGTGTGTCACTACTATAGGCATTGACCTAGAAGGTGATGTTGGGGCTATGACTGTCTTAAGAAAGATAGGTGGAAAAGATTGTAGGAGGGCTAGACTGGGGGTCGTTCGCTGGAAGACAATGTGGAAGGAGTCGTCATGCTCAAAATGAGCTTTGAACTCATCCTACTCTTCTTACAGGTTTCCTCATAATCTGTTCCTACTTTAAGCTCACTTGTTTGGATAAGCTAGGCAAGTATCCAATAGTAAGATTCCATGAGTGGGATGAAGTTGACTAGGGAGGGGATATACTCCCATCCCTTATAGTAAATGAGCTCATAGCCTTGTTTTGCTTCCATGTCCAAATACTCTATGAATAGCCTTGCATGGATCTTTACATAGATGAAGTTATATTGTTCATTGTTTAGCATGGTATACTCAGGGTCTTGGCCACGTAGCCTAAGAGATTACCTTGGCTCTTCCATAATAGGATTGGTAGCGTGGTCAATCCTATTTTCTTATTAGGTGGGCAAGATGGCTAGTGTGCTCTGAATTGATGTTGAAGGTTGCTCAGAACTCATGTGTGTGAAATAAATTGCAAAAGGAGATTACGGAGGTTGCTAGTTGTGGAAAATGGCTAACTTTGGCGGTCACAAAAAATGGCTAACTATTGCTAACTACAAAAATGGCTAACTTTGGTGGTTGCAGAAAAATGGCTAACTTTGGAAACTACAAAAAATGGCTAACTCTGGAGACTACTATCTCTACATCGAGAGCTAATTACACTCTCTATTGAAAGTGCCTAAAATTTGGCTAATTGTGGGAATGTAAGCTCTAGGGTTGCTATGTGAGGTTCTAGGGGAATTGATGATGGGGTCTAGTCTACACCAACCAGTTAGTAGACAATACATATGTTGGCCTAAGATCTAGCTATTGCTGTAGGTGCAACAAGTCCATAGGGGTGTTGGGTCTACACTAGCTTGAAGCCAGCAATGGTGATGTAGAAAGCACACTAGACAACCACCAAAGGAGACTGAAGAGAAAAATGGTTCAACCCTCCTTCTAGCATTAGAAAACTGTAGCGATCAAAAACATTAGTGGCTGTAACACTAAGGGATCCACGAGTGCATAGTCTTAACCCTAAGTCTATGTGAGGGCTTGTTGGAGGTGGAGGCGAGATGCCCTAAACGATCTTGTTAATCAAACGGTGACTTACCAAATGTGACAAAATGATTCTAAGTGTTCACATAGTGTTAACGATGTCAGTGGATGCGAGTGTAGTCAAAAGTTTCAGTAAAAATGAAGGTGCCAACATGTGAGGATCATCGCCCAAGCATGGCTATGCACTAAAACAATAGAGAATGTAAGTAAAATGCTAAAAATGCTAAAAATGCAAAGAAAGAGAGAGAGAGAGAGAAACAGAAAACCATCCCAAATGGGATTGAGCATAGTTAACTCTAGAAGGGATGAGAAGGTATGCATTGTATAATAGGTGTAGTGGATGATGTAGTCACAGTCTTGGGGGTGTCTAGCCACAAAGAGTAACGTTCTATCATGGTGTCTATGCCTGCTAGGTTGGCAACTGTGGTGTGCAGTGGGCTATGGCATTCTACGGTGACCGATGGTGGTGTGCAACTTTGCCTCTCTCTAGTTCCCTAGTGTGCCTTTGAATTTGCTAACTTGCTTGATTCTCAAATTTTCCAACTTGTTTCAAATTTTTCCATCCCTAAAATGTTGATGGTGGGGGTATTTATAGAGCTAGGTTTAGCGTGAAACGCAGAGAGACTGTCGCGTAGTAGAGGGGACAGTTGGGACTACATTGTCATCCAACTACGCTCTCCACTGAGGCTAGTGGTGTTGTGCTTTACTTTGCTTTGCCAGACTCTGTGAGGTTGAGGGACTATAACTATGCTACCAACTACATGTACATGTGCTAAGAAGACTGCAATGTACCTAAAAAATGCACCTTTGGAGACTATGCTTTAGGACTACGCTTTCCACTATCTTGTGTGGGATCGAAAGTAGTTACAATTTGGGGATAAAAGGGGATACAAAAAAAATGATGCATCTTACTAAATACACTTACTAGAGGTGAGTTGGAGCTAAGCTAAATGTTGGTGCTGCATTTTGGAGGCCTTGGAAGGTTGTTATGACTGACTAGGCTTGACTACGCTCTGGACTAGGGGAGAGCATAATCCAACACTTAGAAAAAATTTTGCAAAAAATGGCTATGTGCTGACTACACTCTTCACAAAAGGTTGACTATGCTTGACTAGGTTTAGCTAAAACTAGCTTCCAGTTGTAGCTTCCACCAACCTAATCTTTATGGGTACTAGGTTTAGCTTCCAATCTCTCCACATGACTCTTCTAGTCACACTTCCTTTCCACATCACTATTACTCTCTAGAGTACTACAAACCTCCTTCTTCAAAAGGGAGTCTCCATTCCCTTTCTATGCTCCTCAACATCCATCTCCTACACCACCAGCATTAACTCCTCTACCACCTACTCCATCCATGCAAGGTGAAATACTTACCTAGCCACAACAAAGAAATGCTAAGTACGTCACTAAGTAGGGTATGAGTTGGTGAGTTGCGATAATGTTATCTTTGTTCATGTTGGCATTCTTGGCTTTGCTCGTTGGTTCGATTTCTATTTCTACACTGACCCATTGAGAAATGATCATTTGTGTCACAACCTAACGTTGAAGGCGCAGAGGAAGAGAAAGAACTGGAAGACTCATCATGACTTTTGTAAGTCTCCCAATCATCCCCAAATAAATTCTTGTTAACTATTGAGAAAGTCCTAGGCCTTATGGGCCCCCTCATTCTATAGGATGTCCCATCCTCACTAAATGTGTCTGGGTTGGATGACAAGAGTCCTTGAGTATCATTAGGGTGTCCATGAACATATGAAACTCTTGCATAAGATTGAGTACTCCAAACTTCATCTTCATCATAAATCTCATTGGTTTTTCAATGAATTGCCTCACTAGTGGTTGCATTATCACAGTCTTGTGAGAGAGACATTGTTGTCAATTGTGTGTGACTCATTTGTAATTAATTTCCTTCTAAAAGATATATTGTTAATGCTTTGTTACAGTGATCTTGTATAATATAACTAATCTAGATAACTAGCACCATCCCCAACAACAGCGCCAATGATGAGTGGCTAGGTATCCCTACACTCAACCATATGAATACAAGTGTGTATGCATGATTCGGTTGAACTTTGCAAATGGACTAGTTGTGGCATCTAGATAGTTACATGTTGATCGCAGTTCATTGTCTTCCCACTTGGACTAGTATTTGCTTTATCACGTATGATTTAGTTCAGAGTGAGGCAAATGATGGGATCCTAACTAGTGCTACTCCTAGAGATGATGGGGAACAATCTTAATTATGCTAATGGATTATAGAAAATGGGATCTATGCTAACCTAAGTGCGATGAGTATTCATCCTTAATCATCTGTATGCATCTTGGACCTCGTGTACTATTTCTGGGATTACCAAGCGCACATTACTTGAGCACTACTAGATATGCTATTAGGTTACCAAATAGTTACACTTAAATGTTTGTGATTAAGTCATACCCATTCCGCATTAACAACAGGAAGTGTAAATGACAATAAAAAAATATTAACTAAAAAGAAAACAATAAATAATTAACAATTAAAGTAATTAAAAGCTAAGTGAATGCTACAATGATGGAGTAATCTTGATCTTTATTGTCGATCGTGTGTGTGTCCAAGTACGTCATACTCGAACAAAGGTTCCATACAATTACAATCATCATGTTGCGGGCATGCACTTGGAAAGGAATTGAAAAGAACTAAAATTGACAAAACAACTTTACTCTAAGACTTACCAACCAACCTCTTTTCCTATGCACCTGAATGCTATATTTATATGCCTACACAGGAATCATGATATCGTGTATTCGATATTGTTATCCAGGTTGTGATATTGCATACCCGATATTGAGGATCCAATATCAAGGCCTGGCAACCACGATTCATCACCATGCATGTACCTCAATGTCCAAAATTTCAAACACTATGGGAGGGTCCTTACATTATATATGAAAATTTTTTATCTAGGGCCATGATGGTATACCATCCTAATAGCCCAAGTAAGAAATTTTTGGTAAACACCCAACAACTTAAACCTTTCCTTGAACCAAAAACAAGTGGAAATAATGCATTAATCTATGGCCAAACATGCTTAATCTTTTGGATCTCCCCCTTCCAACTCAGTCATGGGGGAGATCATCATCCATGTTGATATTCTATGAAGTGGCTTCTTAGTTTTTCAACTTTTTATTTCACATCATTTTTCATACGTTACCCATTTTCTTGGATATTTTACAATTTCTTTTATATTTTATCTTATTTGGATTTTTATTGCATCTTCTTTTTCTTTATTATTACCATTAGGACTTTGGTGTCGAATGCAACTACTAATTGTTGGAAGATTAATTAAACTCTATCATTTAAATTGATTTCTTAATGACTAGAATTCATCATTGAATTTTGACATTAGTTAGTGGGACATTGGTTTTTTCATGGTACTAGGTAGTGAGCTCACAACATCCATCCATTCCACTAAAACCTCCATGGTGTTTCTTTTGTTTTGGAAGCAGGGGATTCTTTTTAATAATAACTTTGAACAAACTCATGATCTTGGTGCTCCTAGAATTAGAATGAATCAAGTGGAATTGGCAAGGATGTGACTTCAAGGGATATGTCACCTTTTGTACCTACCAATCATCCAGAGTTTTCAACTGTTCTTATCAATTCCTCATCATTCCTATTGTCGACTAATAATAGGAAGTAATGTCTTTGTATGGTGTGGTTCCCATGAAAAAAAAAACATAAAAAGAAACATGAGAATTTAGAGCACACCACTTAGACCAAATAATGGATTACAAGCATTGGTTATGGGCCTGGAAAGACATGTTACCCATGCCTGAAGGCACCCCTCTAACTAAGGCCCTCTTTACTTCTAGCTTGTCTTTTCTTCTCTATTTGGAATGATGAGTGATTATTGTGGTGTCTATGAGCTTTGGGGGATTATATGGTCTCAACGTGCTAATGCGAAGCGATTGGAAGTGGATGGTCTTGATTCCACCTATGGATATGACATTTCAATGATCACCTTAATCACAAACTCCATAAGTACCTTATGTGATTGGGCTAGGGAACTCCATTCTATTTTCTCTCTCTCCATCACTTCAATCCATTTGCCATCTGACTACCTATTGCCATGTTTCATCAATGTGTCCATTTGGTTGTGTCTCAATTCTTTGGTGGTATCTTGGGTGATTCTATTTTTAACAATCCATAGCCATTCATCATCCTTGGGTTCCACAAACTCCTTGGTATGAGGGCATGCAAGGGCATTAAGGGCATGAGATTGCTATGGGAAGGACCCACTTGCATACTTCTTGGCTTGGATGCTTAATTTTCCTGTCCCTTAGTCATTTCACACTCAAACATACTATTTTTGCACTTCATGATATTCATCTCTAATCAAATCTCCTTTCCCAACCACATGCCTAGCCCTCTTCAATGTTTTGTCCTTAATCTAGGCTTTTTTGGCTTCCTCTAGTTTCCAATTTCATGGGCAAACTCTCTTTCCTTAGTCTTTCTAATGGAAAATTTTTATTTTTGGTTGTGTCAATGCATCATTGTCGATGCAACTCAAGGTGTTGAATCATCCCCATTGCTGCAACCAAATGCGTCAAAGCATCCCCATTGACATAGTAGAAAAATAGTATAAATACATAATGGGACTTAGCCAAGTTTCCACATTTTCATCATAACGCAAAAGGAGTTTTTGCAATTTTTAGAGCCCAAAGCCTTCCCGAAATCATAGCTTCCTAACCACTTATTCTTTGTCCCTTGAGCTACCAGAGGTGAACTTTATGTCATGGGGGCTAGAAACTTATGGTTTATGATGAAAATTTTTTCAAAATTTTTCTAACTCTCAAATAGTTTAACTAATAAAATAATACTAAATGTCATAAATCTACATAAGTTTAACCTCACCAACAAACTTGGGTAGCCATTGGAATAAATAATAATAAAATAATATTAAAATAATCAATCTTCCATGATCATAAATTAGCCTAAGTGTAGCTAGCCCAAATGGGAATAGGTATCGAAGTATTGAACGTTACACATAAGACCGTAATCCTTGGCTATGTTTGTGTTTACAAATGGCACCAGAGAGACCATAGGAAGAAGGACCATCCCGACCATGAGAGAAGCGACCAAAAGGGGGAAGGGGATAGTAGCCATAGTAACCCAAAGAAGCTAACGTAGAGACACATGCCACTAAACCTCTTTGGGAGGAACTAGAAGTGGAATCTGTTCATCAAATTCCCACTATAGAAATAAGCCAATCAAGGAAAGATGAGGTACCAAGGCCAAGACCAAATTTGGAGGTCACTTTGACTGAAGCTTGCCTTGGGTGCATCTACTCTAAGGAAATTCAAAGTTATGTTCTTCAGGAACTCAACTTTGGTTGCTTCTTGGATCTAGCATTAGAGGAGGCTAAGACACAATTGCAAGGGTCTTCCATGTGGCCCATCCTCACGTTTGGTGTAGAGTGGTACATGAGAGAAACTTACCTTTTCTAGAACAATTGAAAGGTGGATGCTACAGTAAAAATAAAAGACATCAATGTGTCATATTTGATTGATGCCATTGTAGAGGCTCTTAGACTACCTAACACTAGTGCAACATTGGCAATAATTCCCACATAAGCAAACCCAAAAGTCAAAAAGGAATAGGTCCAAGGGATGCTATGAGATGGAATATAAGGAGTATGGTGCACTCACCAAGGTAGATAGAGTCTACTTTAAGATTGTGGCCTATCACCTAAATGCAACAGTGAGGCCAATCAAGGTCATTGCCTTTTCTACCTATGCATGTGCCACTCTAAGTAGAAAATTTCTGGTTAATAGCCCCCAGCTCATCTTCCTGGAGATTGAAAAGCATTTCAAAGAGAATGAGTGACGGAGGAAGACACTCTTGTTTTCATGCATGAATAGAAAACTCTACAAAAGGGGAGGTATAGCTCATTACGTGAATGACATGCTCTTCCATGCTCCTGCTACATATTGGTAGGAAATGATGAAGGACAAAGCACTTACCAAGCTACTTGAAGAGTAGCAGCCATCACCATCATCCACTAGAGAAAAAACATCGAAGGCTTGTGCAGCAATAGAACGCATGAGAAATCTCTATGAACAACTCTTACAGCAACAACAGGGAGAACCAAGTGGTGGAGAGCCATTAGTTTACTGGCTAGCGTTGAGCCACCTTAATGAAGTAACCGGGACAATAAATTCGTTGGAAGAGAATGTGCTATTTTTTTCAACACAATGCATGTAGGTGCCTACGAGAGAAAATTCAAGTGCCTGAGAAGTGATAGTGTCCATTCTTGGATAGCAAGAATTTCCATAGATCTTTGAGAATGCCTCTACTTTCTTAGTGCACCTAGAGGAGGGCAAGGGAGTGACTATCCTGGTGATGCAGCATGATGGATAGGAAATAGTAGCAAAGGTGGTGGCCAATAGAGCAGCAGAAGCTCTCAATGCTCCTATGATAGCTATGTTAGACATTGTTGCACTCAGAGATGTGCAAGCTTCTACAGGAGTAGGAATTAGAAGGCTAAGTGTAGCCCAACATGAGGAAGTGTTGGATTGATTGGTGGGAACCAAGTAACTACTTCTAGAGATCTTTGATCTTCTAGAAGGAATTATAGCAACCTAGTCGGAGTTGCTGGAAGCAAAAGGCAAGCTCACTAGAGCAAACATCCAACTAGAGGCAACCACTAATGAAAACCCAAGGTTGGTTGCTGAGGTTGTAGAACTGAGAGCCTACTTAGCAGATCCTGTCATTCTCAGCAAGACCATCATGTAGGATGAAGCTTTCTTGAAGCTTCAAAATCAACTTAAAGAGGCTGAGAATGCCAAGGAGATGATGATCTTTGATTTGTCCTTATCAGAGGCTCTTGCCTTCAACACCGATAAGGACTTGGCACAAGTCTGCAAGAAGAACTTACCCTTGACCAAGGATATCCATCACCTACCCAATGTCTAGGAACAATGAGACTAGATGGTTGAATTTGTAAGACAACAATAGGAGCAACTTCCTAAGGTGAACATAGACTTAAGAAGGTTGGTAACCAAGAACAAAAATCTATCAATGGAGAAAGTTTGGGCACTTCACCAAAAAAAAAAAACCATAGAGGTAGCCACCTAGAAAAATGAGGCCCTAAATTTTGAATGAGTGAAAAGTCACTACAGGGACTAAGTTAGGCTCTTCAAGAAGGTAAACATGAAAGAGATTCAATTGGCCAAAGCAAAAATGAATGAGGTCCTCTAGCAACTCTAATAAAGAGCTAATGTATAACAACCAATCTTTGATGGATTGAATGCCTACAACAAGGCAAAGATCTATCTAAAGGAGCTATAGATTGAAGAAATGATAGAATACATGGAGCTTGCCAACCTCCAATATGCAAACTTGGCAATGTTGACAGTTGGAAGGCCAAGGTTAGAGTTAGAGAAGCAAGTGGCTAGCTCCTACCTCCTCTATGAGGCCAACTTCAAGCATCACAAGGACACCAAGCAGAAGTTGAAAATATCTAATGCAGAGCCTGAAGTTCTCAGGAGCTAGTTTAATGACTAATAATTGGTTGTTGAGAACTTGGCTAGGAGAATGAATGATTATCATGAACTACAAAACCTTGTAGAGACATTGGACATCGAACATAAACAATTTGTAGCATGGTTTGTCAACATGAAGGAGTTGTTCCTAGCAATGCCCTATCCATGGGATGTCCTCGTACCAAGCCACATTAATGAAGTCACGTAGACTGTGTACAACCCACGGAGTAAAGAGGAGAAGAGGATGGCATTATCAGATGTCTTTCACCTTCCACTAGAGGCAAAATTTGTAGTAGGATAGCCATAACCATAGCCTTAGCCTCAGCTACCACCACCACAAGCATCCGAGGTTGGAGAAGGTCCTTTGGTACCCTAGGAGCCTCCACCTCCTGGCAATGCATGGTTAGATGTGTCGATGCAAGCCCGTCAACGTAGTGTCTGCCTTTGCCTATATAAATGCACATAGCCAACACATTTATGATACATTAAGTCAGTAGAGTAGCCAAGTTCTTGCAGTTTTCTTTCACTAGAGTTAGAATATTTTCTAAGTGCCTGCAATAGGACTTCAAGGATTGTATAGATTCTTATTTGAACATCAATGTACCTAAACACTTTGGTGTGTCGACAATAAAGATGAGATTATTGGAATTCCTTGCAACACTTAAGAATAGTTTAATGTTTCCATTCATGCACTTTATTACTTATGCATTATACATTCATGTCCTTAGTTAATTAATACACTTAATAATCACACATAAGTACGATCACCTTGAACATACCATTAACACTTGGTAATCGTAGCGGTGTTATCGCTTGGTTCACCCAGTAGCCTAACACTTGGTAACCCAATAGCATTTCTAATGAGTTCAAGATGTGCACGGAATGTGGGCTCAAATGCTTATGTTAAGATAATTGGATTAAGACATTAGATAGTTACTTAGTTAATTCACAATTAACTACCTTTGTTTTATACTTAGACTAAATCAAATAAAATATAAAAATATAAATATAAATCATGTTCCTTGGCTTACACTTAACCATACACTTGCACTTATACAAGTGAAGTTAAGAAGACAACGATCATGTTTCTAAGTCATTATCTTTGCTCACTAGTGCATTTAGAAACTAAAGTCCATGGAATTCAATTGGATCACATGTGCAACACTTGTGATTCGTATGGTTGGGCATAGGGACTGTTTGTTGTTCATCACTTAGCTACCTAGTTAATGAGCATTTGGATTTGATTGACCCTCATTTTTTATAGTCTCCCTTCGGTGTATACCCTAAGAGTCTCTTTGATTTTGTTTTTGAGTCCATTTACAATATGGCAAAGTTGCTCTCTTTGAGAGAAACCATGGCCCTAGTAACAGTGTAGTAACGAGTAGTACCTACACAAGGCCACATCAAGGGATTCATGTTTATTGTGTTTCCATTCTTGAATTTGCTTCCTCAAGTTGGATGTCCTAGAGTATGTCTGATACTTGTCATTAAAGAACTCTAGCATCGTGCTCCATGTGTGAATAGATTTTGGTTCCAAGGACCAGTACCAACTTTTGGCTTCCTTTATGAGTGTCCTAGGAAATAACTGAAGCTTATGCTAGTCATTTTTAATGTTTTGCAAGGCATAGACATCATGGAAGACTTGTAAATGGTACTGTAGATTAACATTGTAATCTCCCTCAAATTTAGGAATATTGTTCAAGCTATTGGATCTAGCTATCCCTTTAATGCCTCGTGGGGATGTAAATTGTCTCATGGATGTTGATAATGCTTCTTGTAGCAAGTAATGGTTCATCATAGTTATCTTGTTCATTGTGGTCCCTGTCATGGCCATGTCTCCTATGATATGGTTTGTAATGCCTTCTTTCTTGATGCCATTGTTCTTCCTATTCTTGTTTATGATCCCTTCTTCCATCTCTATGATGGGGTTGTCTATCATCTCCACCTTGCCTTCAATCATTTCTCATTCAATCCTAGTCATGCTCTCCCTCATTAGAGTTAGATGATGAGGAAGATGATGAGGATGGAGAGCTAAGAGGGTTATGCTAGCTTACTCTCCTTCTTTATTCCCTTGGTTGTTTCCTTACCTAGTAACAAGGAGACCTTGGCCTTGAGCTACTTTTGGTTCTAAATCTAGCTCTCCCCTTGTCTTGGTTGCTTGCTAAGGTTAAATGTAATCCTTGGTGAGTCATGTTATCTTTATTGAAGGAAGAAGGATCTTGGCATTGAGATTACCTAATGGATATTCAATGTTCTACTTTTCTAACTACAATGTAAGTGTGATTGGAACCCTTTTGTCCTTGGAGGCTTCATGGCAAGCCTTCATGAGTTTGTCTTTTTGAAGTTCAACATCTATAGGATGATAACATCTATAAAGGTGATATGTCAATTAGTACTTCAAGGCTGCTGCCTCAAGCCCCAACCTTGTTAATGCTACCATGAACATTGATGGAATGACTTGATTAGGTGGCAACACAATGTTGCCCTTCAGGTCTCTCCATCACAGCTGCTCATCTTGGTGGAGGATGAAGGTGAAATCTAGATAATATGGATCTAGATGGGTGTAAACAACCTTAAGTTGTTAGGGTACTTCATTTGAGTTTTTCCTTGTTCAATCAATAGTAGGTGGTAAAATGAGCCTTCCAAAAAGAAGACATCTTGTAGTTTGTTTTTGGAGTGTAACTTGAATAAAATATTATTTTCTTTCTAATGATGGTTTGTTATGTTCCTCCAATGATATTTGTATGATGTAATTATCTTAGAAGACTTAGTGCATAACAACATGATCCTCGACAACAACGCTAAGGATGAGTAGCAAGTATTTCTTATGCCCAACTATATGAATCACAAACATGTACACGTGATTTGGTCAAATTGCATGGAACCCTGGGTTAATGGTATCTTAGATAATTAAGTGTGATGTTGCTAGTCATTGTCTTCCTAATAGTATCCTGGATAATTAAGTGTGATTGAGGCATAAGATATTCATATTTTTATTATTAAAATATTAAAGCAATAAAGTGATGAAGAGATTAATTTTTTATGTAACTATGAAATTAAGAGTAATTTAAGCTATCCTAAGCATAGCATTCGTTGCCACTTTCCAAGTGTCTACCACTACTTAGATTACTAAGCATTAATATAACAAGTTCAAAGTAGTTGTACTCACAATGTCATGGAATAAAATATTAATTTCCTAAGTGTGGGAAAGTAAAATGCATTTAAAGTGCTTGTAAGTAAATTAAGTGCTAATCCAAGTGCTGTAATGGAAGGAATCAATGTCAATTTTATTTCTATTCATGAATTGTGTCTAGGTATAGTGCCACTTGAATAAAACTTTGTTCGATCAATTCATTCCATGCTGCAAGCACTTAGAGAGAATTTTGACTAAATCCTACGAAAGCAAACTACAAGAGCTTTGCTATGCAAATGGCCAAAGGTGTCATAACTGTAGATGGTGTGCACATTTATATAGGCTTCAAGTGTATCAACGTCGACGCATATGAGTTAACACATCAAAGGATGCGTTGACAGGGCTACATCAACAAGAATGTGTTGACACAACTAACTAACAATGACTTCATCATAGGTGAAGATGCAAACACCTTACTTAATGTTATTATGTGAATGTGATTTATTACCTTTAGAATGTTAATTTATTACATACACTCATAGTTTGCATATCTCAAAGTAAGACAAATTCTCTAAATTAGTTTATGAGGATTTGGAATATCTCTTAAAAGGAAATGTAGCAAAATTCTAAGCATATTCGCTACCTAGTTAACCAAAAAATTTTAACATAGTTGTGGTTTAATGTATAAGGCAAAAAACAATTTTGTTTACATCACCTTAGATCCAATAAACTAGATGTAGAAGCTCAATATTTCTCAATTACTATTCCAATCAAGTATTGGAATGCCATTAGTAAGCTTTAAGTTCATATAATTAAAAGTGGAAGATGAATCTAAGTTCCTCATGAAAAATGCACTTGTAAGTTGTGTAGGTCAAGAGCCCTTAAAGATGAGTTGCACATGTTTCTTTTCTATGTTCATTTGAGGTAATGTTATCATATTGTAGCAAAAAACTTGTATAATTTGTTCTTGTTGTCCCCTATTGGTACTTGGCCAATTTCTAAAATTTGTCTTTATTTTTCATGCTTTTGACATAATAAAGCTTTAGTTTCAGTTTATTAAAAAATTTCTAAAAAGAATTATGAAATTAGTGTGATCCCTCAATGAGCCTAAGTTTCTATTTCATTATCATGTCATTGATTAATTTGCCATTTTATCTAAATTCAAATAAAATTTCAGATTTAGATATTCAATTTCATGGACCAAAATATTAATATATATAATAATAAAGCTATTTAGACATTTTCTCCCTTCATGCTATCAGATTTAGATAATGAAATTTCAGATTAATTTGCCATGGACCAAAATATTAATATATATAATAATAAATGTATAGTACATAACAAACCCACCATGGTGTACATAGAAGAGATGCCTCCTGGCGCTAAAAAGTTAATGGAGAGCTTGGACGAGGAGTAGATAATCTTTTCTTTAATCTTATGCATTCTTCCTCGTTAACCGAACATGCCGTACTTTTTTTCCTTTGTATTTTAGGCTATGTTAAGGCGTTGTTTATTCTCGCACTCCAACGTAGGTGCCTTAACAATTCTCCCAAATGCATGCAATCTGATTTTTCCTGCTTTTGGACCCCAGCCGTGTTCACGTCCTCCTAATCGTGAGGCTCTCAAACCAAATACAATTTTTCATTATTCTGAACCAGTGTGGTATCCAAAAGCTGGGCCTCATCTTCCGTCAACAAACAAGTCCCAGAATATCCAAAATGAGCGGCCGCGTCAGCTAACAATTGCTCCATGCTGTTTGGAACCCACATAACGAGTCCATGTTTGCCGCTGTCCGTCTTTGTTCGTGGGTGGAAAGGGAAAATAAGACATCTTACACGAGGCTGCTCAAGGCCAGCAGCTTTGATGGATGGCTGTCCTGAGTTTCCTGCATCACTTACATTTTCTAATGATGAACTGGAGTCTATATCAAAGGTAATGTTGTCATTCAAAACAATTATTTGGTGCCGTTTCCCTGCAACCACAACAAATTATCATTATCACTCAGTTGTATCGAACAGGTTTATAATGCATGGCTAATGAATTAAATTGATAAAATTATTGACAGGATGGACCACCGAAATCTCACCATTGGTTTCAACATGGGATTTACAGAGTTCACAAGAAGCGTGTTTTGAATTCTCCAGCATATCGATAAGCATTTTATTTCCACATCTATGAGCGTCCACCAGTGGTGTGTGTCCCCACCTGTCAAATTTTAGTTGAAAAATTGTTATAAAAAGAAAAATGTCGTTGGCTAAAATAAAGGAAAAACACGAAGTTGGGGATTATTTCTATGTTAGAAAAGCAATACTGTGCAAACCTATCCCTGCAAAACACGCACGCCCCATAATCCAATAAAATCCTTGCAGTCGAGTGTAAGCCCTCGGAAGCGGCTACATGAAGAGGAGTTCTGTAATCAAAGTTCTTCCAATTCGGGTCCAGCCCGTAGGCCAGAAGCCGTTTTAAAATTGCAGTCTGTCCATCTGCAACAGCCTTACAAAGATGGTGTGCAGCATCTTGCAAATGCAATGTTGCCCCTCTGTTCATGAGTAGTGCAGCAATGTCTTCGTGTCCAGATTTTACTGCTTCCAGCAACGGGGTATTTTCAAAATTATCTGGAAGATGAGCAACAAATAAATGATACTGGGAATGAAAACTTGCAAAGAACAATGAAGTAAACTCTGACTACCAGCATGGTTCACATCTGCTCCTTCTTTCACCAGTAATTGTACGATGTCTTTGAATCCTCTGGAAGAAGCTATTTGCTGTTATAAAATAGGGAAAGAGAATGAGAGCATTATATTTCCTCCATCCTAATTCCTCACAAAAGGCTAGTTTTGCACTATAAAATAACCAGAGACCGTCATAATTTCTGATATCTTGGCATCAAAGGAAACATTTATTAAATCACCCACCGTCTTAGAACAATTTCAGTCATACCTGTAAGCAGAGTAATGAAAGACAGCCCAAATTTTATGGTTTAAAACATTAATAATAAAAGAAATCGCAGCAGAAAACGAACCATGTCAACGGAATAAAATTCCACAAATATTCACTCTGATATATATAATACCGAAAGTCGTCAACAAAAGGAAATCCCTATATTGGAAAGTTTTTCCTTCACGTTTTTCATGTTTTCTACTCACTGTTAAACATGTAATGTACTCTAAATTTTTTTCTTATTAATATTATTTTAAGGTCCGTCCGACATCACCCCAGGCCACGCGCCGCGGCTACAAAGACTTCGTAACTTATTCAAGAGCAAGAAATTTCCTATATGAAGCATCCAGGATGCGACGTTTCCCAGAGAGAATGTGATAAGGGCATAGCTTTGTTACAAAACTGAAAGTGCCACTTGTAGATCTGGCTGTGAATTCATTAGAATCCAGCTAAAATAGGGTGTGTACATACAGAGGACAGCTTCATTGATGGCCTATGAAGATATGTTGCACAGAGGGTTTTGTGCTGGTAAACAATAGGCTCTTTGTGTGGCAATGACCTGTGATGTGATTGCAATGTGTGATAGGTACAATGGTGATGTTAACAATAGACATGCTTACGGTGTTGATTTTGTTGTTGATGGCCAAGATTTTATGCAAGCCAGCCATGGTTTCAATGCCTATCATGACTTGATGAGACCAATAGCCATAGTTTCATTGTCCATGAGTTTAGATCTAGTGCCTGCAACGTCAGAGCTGGTGTGCAAGGGCTTTGGTATATAGAGTGGTTTAGCACTGACGGCGACAAACTACAGACACATTCTAAAATCTAAACCGACAAAAAACACAAGGAATTTCATCTGGTAACAAAAAGCATTGCTGCACTTCAACTACATATCCACAACAAGAAGGCTACATCCAAAACTCATCATTTGGTCCAGACTTCCAAGTTCGGCTCTTGTTATGCCAAAACACCTTTGACAAGCCAACCTAGAATCTTTTAGTACCACCTTAAGAAGAGGAAGAACCAAAATTATGGATCTCAAATTTGGAACTAGGAGTAACTACTTCTAACATAACTCTCATCTATACTTGGCAATAGAGCAACATAACTTTCAGCTATACTTGGCAATAGAGCCATCACAATTAGCTAAAGCTACCGATGATGTTTGTTGTCTCAAAACATCAAACCAGACTCTTCTTTTTCATAGTTTATGTTAATGCTGCTTCACACAACTTCTACAATTATGACCGCACTGCATACAATCACAGTGCTAGTTCTTGTAGCTACATTTGCACTTGCACCTGCACCTGTTTCCCACATCCCTCAGCATCTCTGCATTTACCGTTCATTGCTTGGAGTTTCAGTAGGTGTCACTTATGAAGGAAGGACCTAATGGTGGTCTACTTTTGCAATGAACCACTTCAATTTTTCTCTCGGTAATTAAGATTGTATTTGTTTGTATGTGCTTTGTTATGAAGTTGGGTGTATTTTGATAATAACATTGGATTGTGACTCAAGTGAGTGACGATTTTTAATTATGATTTCAACTACTCTATTTAAAAATCATGTTTAAAAGTTCAAATGAAAATGTGTACTATATCAGAAGCTGCAATTACTATATGGATGATAGAAATATGGCTAGTGGTCCTCATCAAATCATGACAGACATTGAAACAATAGCTACCTTGCATAAAGTCTGTCATTAACAACAAATCATCATCACATCTACCATTCCTATTATTAACATCGGCATTGTATCCATTGCACACATCGCAATCATATCTCATCTCATCATTGCATGAAAGTTTTTTGTTTACCAGCACGAAATCCTTATTTGCAACAAACCCTCACAGACCAACAATGAAGTTGTCCTCCATATTTGCATCAACTTCAATTTAATGAATTGATAGTTAGATCTACAACTAGTGTTCTTTTGCTCTACAAGAACACCCATGCCCTCATCATTGGTGTTGGTTCATGTACTATCATAAGCTTTGATAGGACCCATTGACCAGAACAAATTCTACAATCATAGATAAATATTAGCATGACAAAATAAAACTAACCACCCATTCAAAGCCATAATGAAGAGGCAAGGAACTGAACATAATTCTTGAGCACTAACCAAATTGGGCCAATCACTCAATAAATCAATTCCATTCATAGATTTAAAATATGAATCAAATTGCAGATTGCTTGGAATTGTACAAGTAAATGAGCTATTACAATTTTTTGTTGTTTATGCCATCATGTTGGTCTGCATGTCCGTCAACTGGCCATCCGTTATTAAAATTGAAATAACACTTGGCCTTTGTTGTTATTCACAGTAACAATGGCAAACAACCATTCATTCAGTAGCATAGCACTGATTATTTGTTTGAACATAAAAATAAGCGTCAATGTAAGGCGGCACCAGCACTTTGACGTTGGCAGAACTAGTGCTCTAACGTTGTTGCCAGAACCAGTGGCCGGCAATCATTGCTCCAACGTTGCTTGCAGAACTAGCACTTTAACGTTGTAGATAAAACCAGTGGCAACCACAAGCTTCAATGTTTTAGCAACCATCACTCAATGCAGTGGCTTTGACATTGCTGGTAACACCAACGTAGCATGAACAAAAACCACATGCTTTGACAATGCAGGAAACACTAGTAGTAAGAACATACAGGGTGCCCAACTACGACAATATTTATAATTATGGACTAGAATCATACACATCTGTTTTCAAAGCCATACAGAAATGTGGAATCGTGCATATTCAATCCAAAATTATGATTCTAAATCATGTGCTTTTTTTTTGCTGATCGCAATGTACTTGTGATTTCGATCTAATTTGATATGTGTTTTTATGCATTGCAATCCAAAATCATCTAAATCTATATTTTGAATCTATGATTCTATTACCTTTCTTCTCAATTAATTAATATATGTAACTAGTTACAAGATAACCTAAGGTTCATTAAAGATGGACATATTCTTCACTCACCTGGAAACTTCCAAAAAAGTCTAATGAATAGTAATGCTGGCATTGCTATCTACTCTAACACATGTAACCTAATCCTGGGAAATGATAAGAAATATATTATCCTTTGCATAAGCAGGACCGGTGGGAAGAATGGCTTGTTTGGGAGGTAAAATGGCAGGCCAGGGAGGAGGAGTTCCAGCGTCTAATGGCCCTGGCGGAGAGCCAGGATGTTGAACAGAAGCATGAGGGAAAAAGATGCTGGGATTTGAGGTAGTCAGCAACCCGCATGGCACTGGAGGACAACCTGTAGGTGCAAATTCAAGAGGAGCTAATTCAGGCAAAACAACATTGAGCAGCACAAATGAGACCAGTGGGAGGCTGAAGAAATTGAACAAGAAGAAGAAGAAATCAAACAACAACAAGATTGTTCTCATGAGCAGATCACCAGATGGTGGCCTGAGGCTGGGACATGTCCATACGTTATTATGGATATTAACTGCAATACTTCTTGGTTAGCCTTACACTGGCACATCATAAGAATCGCTGCGAAGTTCCACCCAGATGGGATTGGCACTGCAGAGGAATGTGCTCAAAAGGCCAAGGCTTTTAAAGAATTCCAGCAAGCCACTGCTTTCATGGACACTGAAAGACACAGGCCAGTTTTTGAAGCCATTCATGCCCAAAAATGGACAACCTGTCACTGTGTCAGGCTCCCTAGACAACTTTAGTCCCTTGTCCCTGGTCTTGGATTGGAAAGGATTCCCAACTTTGTCTGGTTTTGGGTCTTTGTCTTTTTGCCTCTGGTGAATCGTTGGCTCTACCCCAGTGAAATGGGGAATTTTGTTGATAATGAAATTCAGGTTCGGGTTTATCCACTGAGGAGTGGATACTATGTCTCTGTTTTGTC
The DNA here is from genome assembly GCA_015680685.1 of Gnetum montanum. Classification (NCBI taxonomy): domain Eukaryota; kingdom Viridiplantae; phylum Streptophyta; class Gnetopsida; order Gnetales; family Gnetaceae; genus Gnetum; species Gnetum montanum. The sequence continues at coordinate 127,904 of MNCI01025358.1, forward strand.
TGTTTCAGGAGGAGGGATGTTTTTCTCTCCTTGTAGGGGGAGGACGAGGGGGTTTTTATCCCCCACGTCTGTTACATTGTATATACCATGACTTTTATAATTACATTTTTCTCGACATTTTCTCAAAAAAAAAAATCAAATCAAAATAATGTCCAACGAACTTTCTTTCAAATCACCAGTAGTTAATGAAGGTGTAAAAATCATCATTGAACAATTAACAAAACCAAGTCGTGTAGAATCTTGCCGCAGGTCAAATCAATGGCTAAAGATTACATAAAGCTAATGAAAAATATTTTTTGGTGGCATGCTCAAAGAGGTCATTAGATTTTTTGTTTTTGAAAAGGTGTTAAGAGTATTAATACCGGTACCCTACATGAAGAGGACAGAAACCATGATTAAATGCATTTTAGCGGCAATGGTGAGGACACTTGATTGCCTTATTGAGGCATTGCCTATTGATTGAAGCACCCATCCGACTAATGAAAAAAACAGTACACAAATCAACCAAGAACAAGAAAAGGGAGGCTGAGACAAAATGGCTTTCAATGGCACCTGCAAAAGGATCATAAATGAACAAAAGCTGATGCTCGAGGAAAATTGGCCTCCAAGGCATGGGGCCAACCAAGAGATTTGATGACAACAATCAAGCAAAAATGGGGTAGTAACTATACAACAGCCTACTAGATTAGCCAATCCAATTGTAAAAGATAGGGCCTATTAATTTTAGCATCACAAAATCAGGAAGAATTCTTCAAGGAAGCTGTCTCTCACATGGGCAGCAATTCAAATGAAAAACCTACAATGTTCCTAATTGAAACAAACAACATAACCTAATCATAAAAAGACAATTGTATGCATAACATGCAAAGCACTCCTTGAAATATTCCACTCTATGTCTATCTTCAAGACCTTATAAATTGACCGTAAGTATTAGAATAATTTTTCCCTCCTCATTTTTATTTGGGTTGTTGGAATAGATAGCAATGCCAACAATATTAATGACTAGGCTTTTTTAGAATTTTTTAAGTAATTGGAAAATGTGTCTAGGTTTAATGAACCTTGAGTTAGCTTGAAAGAAACCACATATATAAACAGAGATGAAGGGTAATGGAATTGATTCCCATAAGGTTTGCTTAGGTTTGGTAAAGGCTTGGAACTTACTTCAATTTCTTGCCTTTCATGATGGCTTCGGATGTGTGGTTGGTTTTGTTTTCATTGCACTAATATGTTGTGCTAATTTTTGTTTTTCACTTTAGAATCTATTATTGTTTATGAGTGGTAACAATTTTATTAGAGCATGTAGAATTGAATGGCAAGTTAGATGTAGCATAATAGTAGTATTGGAGCTTGTGTGATTCAACATCAATGATAAGGGTATGTGTGTTTCTACAAAGCAAAAGGACCACTACTTGTAGATTTGGCAACTATTTCATTAGATTTAAACTACTATATGGTATGTGTAGGCTTATAACCTATGGTTTGTAAGTTGTCTATAGCTTGGTGGTATAGGTAACTATAGTAGTATTGGGCCTTGTTGGCTTTCCAAGGTACCATGAATTTTTGTTACAATAGATTTTTCGCAAAATGTGAAACAATGAGTCCACCATGGGTCATAATACCCTAACCACAACTCATGGTTAGGTTGTGATTGCTTCCCACATGTTGGAGTTAGGTCATGGTGTCTTTGTTGTTATGTTAGCATAACAACGAGTTGTAGTCTGGTTTGTAGTGCTCATTGCAAGTCATGGTGAGGTTAGTTTTATACATTGCAAGTTATCATCAAGTCGTGGTATAGTCTTGGTGTTTGCCATAGGTCATGGTTGAGTTGCAGTTCCATTTTCATTATTCATCACATGTCATAGTCTAGTCGTAGTCAAGTCATGGTCTAGTACAACATTTTGTTCAATTTCAAGATCCTGTGATGACATTTATAATTTTTGTGATGTTATGTGATTCTAGATGTTTATAATTATAGCTCTTCCACCAACAATGTTACAATATTGTTGAATCTAAGGTGCCTAACTATTTTATGTAGCTATATGATGCTGATGTGATGTACCTAAATGGAGCTAGCACCAAGGGAGTGGGCAGTTAGTTGATGGTCAACTATGGAGTTAGAATTTCCCCTTTCAACTATAACAAAAGTGGCTTTCACCTTAGGTGTCATCCCAAGGGAAGGGAAGATTGGATCATGTATATGTCTAATCATGTATGTTTATTTGCTTTCTATAAAATTAACCCACATGAATTATGATTAGAAGCCCTTTGGGCCTTAGGAGAAGCAATTCACCTAATCTCACAATTAGTAATTAGGTGGATGATGCATTTGATTGATGTGCATTGTGTGAAGTACGTAGTATTTTTAGGGATCATTAACTAATCACTTTAATAATAATATATTCATCCCCATACCTTGGATGGATGGGTTGCATTGTTTATATATTTTGCATACTTTGGATGTGGCAATAAGCACCACTATCCAACCCTACCCATACATATGCTTAATTTAGCTTAATATCCTGAGCCATTGGACCCAAGGGGGTTGAGTTACACAATACTCGAAGGTTTTCAATGATGCAGGTGCCATTCGTAAGTGTGTACCCACCTCACATATGATCCCCGGTCACCTATCTTGAGGGTATATTGAGGTGTAGTCCAAAAATGATGATTGAGCCAAGCATTGTTTGTGTAGGTTAGAACCTAAAGATAACCCAACTCACGATTGGATGGTGATTGGATTCTTCAAATTGGATGGTCCTCAATGTGCAAATGCAACACCACATTGCATGGGCAAAGTTGTTGAAATCTATACATTTTTTATTCCTAGCCATTGTTTGAAGCCTATTATAGATTAAATGATCTTGTATGATGGAAACATAGTGGAGGACTAGGAGGACACCCAAACACATCTGTTGGTGATACTTGTAAAATAAAACTTGAAACAAGTGAGTTACACAAATGCTTGATGTTTTCTAGCTTCGCAAGTGATGCAAAGTGGTAGCAATCACCTTGGACAAAGCTAGTTTTTAAGGTATCATAGTACTACTAAAGATAGATGATATGCAATCGATGCATCAATGCTTAGGATTATGAGAAGCGGCAAGGTCTCATCCTATCAACAACTTGTTAAGTCTAATAAGGGAAGGAGGTATGCAGGCCTTGTAATCATCCCATCATTATGAGTCACATCCTTATTAGTTGCTAATGTAAGTATAATCCCATGTTTTTAGAGGATTGGAAAAGAAAAAAAATTGTACTGATTTTTAGAGGGTGGTTATTGGGGGTCCTACACTCCTACTACTTGCTGCATCATTGCTGCTGTTGCCTCTGTTCCTCATATTACTATTAAGCCTGTGCTTCCAGTGGTCACTACTCCTCTATAGCTCCCCTAGCTTCTAGCTATTCATCCAAATCCTGAAGGTTTTTTTTCCTGGACCTACCCTCTGATGATGTCATGGAGATTGAACAATGTTTTTATCTATTCTAAGGCACCTCCAGCCACTGAAATTTTTTAAATGTGAAGCTGAAACATGGGGAACTAAATACCAGCTTTTCCTTGAAACAAACTTTGGTTTTGTTTCCTTTTCACATGCATACAGAACCTACCAAGACCACAGAAAATTTCATAACCTGAATGGGTTGCCGAATTCTTATGTATATACATACTTTAAACAACCATTAAAAATAAGTCTGATTTTCTTTTCTTCATACCAGAACAAAGAACAAATTTCTTAGAGGTGGCAGTTGTTTAGTGATTGTAATACAGAAACCAGAGAATAGCAGCTATAAAAAATAGCATTGTCTATTATAATTAAGGAACTAAGTTATGATTCTAAGCAAACATAGGTACTAAATTCTATGAACTCAAATGTGAAATTGAAAGGGAAGAGATAAAGTCTGAAATATACCAAGCTCGTCCAACATGATGGATTAACATGCTACCAAGCTTTTGCAATTTTCATTATTAAAATTTTCAGTCTCTCTTGCTTTAGCATTGATAGAAATGAAAGCTTGAACAAAGGACCATTTAACAATGAATTGTGATATGGAAAACCCCCCTAACAATCCTCCAAAACTGACCATGAAAATGCTCAATAAAAACAAAATATATGCATTTCTCTTTTCATTCTGAAAAAGACACCAACAATCATCAATATGCATAATTTCTTTTTATATTTTCTTTGAGTACTCAATGGACCATTTGGCCATATAGCTATCACACACCAAGTCCTGCCAACCTTACATCATCTTGTAGCCTACATTAGAAGAACACTGAGGTTGATAAAATGGTGGGGGCTAACATCATCAAGCACCTCCAAGGACTAAGCCCTCTTAGCAACACAAATCACCAACCTTGGATAGAATGATGAGGGACATTGCTTAATAATGCTCACAAAAACATGTACTAAGTGCACATGTCAAACAGCTGTCACGCACCAAGTCCCCCCAACCTTACATCACCTTGTAGCTCACATAAGAAGAACAACAGGTTTGATAAAATGGTAGGAGCTAACACCATCAAGCACCTTGATAGACTAAGCCCTTGTAGCCCACACAAGAGATCACCAACCTTGGATAGAATGATGAGGGATATTGCTTAATAATGCTTACAAAAACATAAAATACTAAGTGCACATGACACAAAAAAATGCTAACTCATGAGCCCAATACATTTATGCCAAAATTCAGATTCATGACTCATGAAAGATCCCACACATGGTTCACAATTCACAAAAAAAATCACCCATGCCCTCATGAAATAATTCTCAACTTGTCTAAGCCACTTCAGAAACAATCATCACTAGTTTTTGTGCAACAAATGTTTGGAATACACATTCTAGGACTGGGCTGATCAATTATGGAAGAATACACTTTGGGCTTGGATCGTTCCAACTTCAAGAATAAGGTTAGATTTTTGCCCAGCCAACAATGTTAAGAATTAGGTCAGAACAGCAAGCCTGAGGTGTAACCAAAAGCCTCCAAGAAAATCATAGAAAGACAATTCTTGGAATCAGCTGTAACAGTCTCCATAATCAACCACAATTGGTTTCCAACAATAGCAGCAAGGTTAGCCTCCTATGCCTTCAACAAGAACCCGCAAGACCACTTAGGATAGTCCTAAAGAAAGTTAAGAACAAACAAAGAACACCCTACACACTTCAGTCTTTCTCCTCCTCCCGCCTCAAACTAGTATGGTATCACTCTCTTGGCACTAAAATGAAAACAAGAGAAAAAGCTCTTCTATTTATAGGATGAAGGGGACCCCAAGGCTTGGGCAAAGACTTGTACACAAAAAGTTTACACAATGGGCAAAGACTAAACAACCCATTCTCCAGAAATCTCTTTTTAATTCATGACATAATGATTACTTAACTTGAACAAGCAAGCTCAAGAAGGAGTAGACAAGTGAGTGATACCTAAGAGAGTCACATGTTCCAATTAAATGAGTTCTTTGACCCTCTTTCATCCATTAATATGAAGTAGACAATATGCAGTAAACAATATGCACATTAAAAATAGATATCACCATAAGCATGTCAAAAAGTAACATAAGCACACATCACCATCCTGCTCACTTTTCCAAATTCACTTTTCTCATGCGTCAATATGGGACCATCTCAAAGTCAAGATATCATATAACAATATGTACAAAGTAAAGTTAATGATGCAGAAGCTTTGCAAGGCAAGTAGATAATTACCAAACCTGTCCTTCCATCATAATCACCCTTTTGGGGATCTGCTCCTGCCCTGATCAAATCTTTTACATATTTTAGATCTCCGTGGTAGGCAGCACTGTTGAGACGTAGGATTAATTCAGCTTCTTGCCTTGTAATAAGATATGTTATCTCTGATACTTGTTGCCTGATTCGGCAAATTTTCCGGTTTTCCTGCAACAATGTAGAAACATTTGGAATGCGTCATTTGTTTTTTGGAAAACAAACATTTAGGTTTTCAAGGCTACCAATAATATATTAGCTAACTAAAGAAAGCTAACTTGGTTTGAGTATGAGATATAGAATGAATTATACATCAAGGAGATTCTTCAATATCTGACGCCCATCAGTAAAATAAAGTTGAAGAATATTTGTAAAATCTTCTTTCCCCAAGCGCAATACCCTGGAGAGTTCAAGAACACGCACTGTATATGGCTGTGGAATGTTGCAAATAATTGCAACTTCACCAAAGGTATCATAGATATCGATTTGAGCTACAGTTTCCTCCGAACCTTCTTCAGAAATGACAATTTCTTCCTGTGATTCAAACATAACCGCATAAAGAGAAGCACAAAAATAGAACTAAATATAAACTGGATTTTCCTCACTAGCAGTGAATTCTATAGATATTATAACAAAGGAAAGCAATGAATAGTGAAAACCATTTTCTTCAAAGGAAAGCAATGAATAGTGAAAACCATTTTCTTGCTCAGACGGGTATTTGCAATTTTTTTATATGGGATAATGTAAAACTCTGAAATGTTTTCAAGGTTTCATCACATAAAAATATGGTAGCAGAAACAAATATAAGGTTAGTACACTACATTGAAGAAATTCGTGAACTGGATAATTCCCGTCTGAGGTATCTTTAAGGTCTATCCAGAAATTTCGGTTTTCGTTCATTTTGAGTCAAATATAGAGGGGCATCTTAGGCTTCAAAAGATAAATAATATTTGCCGATGACATAAAACCGTAGGATAGAAATAATGTTTGATAATACGTGTGAATGTAGCTTGAAAAATAAGATATATACCATAAACCGACATTTTGGCACAAAAGGGCGCATAGAAAGCATATGAGACTCTTTAAAACTAGTTTAGCTAAATTTATAATATATATTTATAATTTGGACAAGAGAATCGTTTTTTAAAAAAAAAATTGGATAGATTGATTTTGAAAAAATTTGTACGAGATAAACAATTTGGAAAATATGCTTAAAAATTAAAAAGCAAATTACTAAGTGAAACTACCAATATATCAAATTCCATTGTAACAAAAAATGGAAAATAAAGTAACTTTGCAGCTCTTACCAAGGTAGGCCAAACAATCAAGCAAGTTTCTCCAAGTTTTGTTGAGATTATTTGGAATATTTCCAAATTACTCTATTAGAATAGTGATAATAAGACTAGCATTAATATTGCTCCTAATCCAATCTAACATGACATGATAAAGCACCTTGAGATTGATTTATCAAAGAAAAGTTGAATGAGGGACTAATTTCTATATCTTTTGTAAACTGTAAACATCAATTGGCTAATGTCTTTAGTAAAAGTTTTAATAGTAATGTATTTCACTCTATTGTTTTTAAGATGGACATGACAAATATTTATGCACTATTTTAGGGGGAAGAGTTTGACAAAGTAATAATTCAATAGGCATTTAGTGTCATATGACAATTATAAGTGACAAAGCATTTATGGAAAAGTGTATCACTCATGCAATATAAATATGGGTGTAGGACAAAAGGAAAACTCATTCAGCCTACAACCTTTTTTATATTCTCTTCTTCTTTCTTTGTTACAATTTTCTTCACCTAGAAAACATAGGTCATAGGTTCAATTCCAATGGGATAAACTAAGATGCATTAAAAAAAAATGTAAAAGGAATTCTGAAACTAGTCTAACAGATCCAAAGAGTCTTAGTAGATGTAAAAGAAATTTAGTTTCAATATTTCCAACTATATATGTGTAGTGCCCCACATTTGTACATGTGATCTATTAAATACTTAAACTTTATTTTGTTTTAAAGCTTTTATATATATATATATGTAGATGTGCTTCATGCTTCTTAGCAATATGAATACTTTTGTTTGGGTGACATAAGCAAGACCACTATTTATTTTTAATTTCTATCTAATTATTTATTATTTTTTAAAAATATAATTTTTTATTAATGAATGAGTGTTGTGAACTCTAGCATTATTTTAGAATAATATTAGGAAATTAATGTAATACAGATCCATTGAATATTTAATTAATTAAAATACATCAAAATTCAAAATAATTGGAACACACTCAAATTTAATGGACCAATTCATTTCTACACCTAGAGTATAGATCTACAATTAGTTTTTCAATTTGAGCCTTGGATTTTGAGATTTTAATATTAAATAATTAAAAAAATACCCAATGGCACCATCTTATTAAAATATTAATTTTTTAGCATGGTAGCTATGACATGTTTGTGCTCATTATAACTAGCACAACGTGTAAAATGTTAGATGGACAAAAAGTTTAATATCATTGATTTTTACTAGATAAATTATAGGAAATGTAGAAAATAAATAAAATGCCAAAAATAAATTAAAAACCCTAAGAGTATATAAACTAAAAAGTGACTTAAAACAAGATAAAAAGGTGAGGTCATAAGAAAAGTCAAAGTTGGATGGTGATGTATGTTCTATGACATGCTTATGATGACATCTATTTTATTTATATGTTAATTGTTCCCTTCATATTAATGGCTAGGAAAGAGACAATAGACTCATTTAATGGGGGTTATGTGACTCTCTTAAGTGTTGCCAATCTCACATGCCCACTCCCTCATGAAAGCTTGCTTGTCTAAGTCAAGTAGCAATGATGTCATGGATAAAAAAAATATTTTTAAAGAATGGGTTGTCTAATCTTTGCCCATTGTATAAACTTTTGTGCATAAGTCTTTACCCAAGTCTTAGGATCTCCTCCATCCTATAAATTAAAAGAGGAAGTAGGGAAGGGACAGGGTTGCGAGGCGTTTGCTCTCATTTTCACTTTGGCCAATGAAGGGGACACTATGCTAGTTTCAAACGTGAGGAGTTGAGAAGAGAAGGAAAGTGGTTGTTCCTTGTTTGTTCTCAGCCATCTCTTAGACCATCTTGAGTAGTTTTATGCACTCGTCAGGGGTTGATTTTGTTGCTGATATTGGAGGTTTTTGTGACTAATTTTGGGGGACTATTTGGCTAATCCAAGGGACTGTTTTCTCTGATTTTAGTGAAGATTTCAGGAGCTTCTTGGACTTGCAATTTGAAGCTGATTTTTTAAGGCTACTAGCTGAATAACAACCAAAGCTTGAGGTGTCTTCTCGCTTCTCAAATCAGCCAAATTCAACATTAGAGGTGTGTATTTCAAACCGTTGTTGTGCAAAAATTGTTAGTAGATATTTAAAGTTGTATTGTCTTGGACAAGGATCATTTTATGAAAGCATGTGAGTTTGTGAGTCATGCATATCATCTTTCATAAGCTTTGGATTTGATTTTTGACATGCATGGTTTGGGCTTATGAGTTAGCATTTTCTTTGTGTCACGTGCACTTGCTATTTCATGTTTTTTTTTATCATTTTTTAAAAAGAAATTTCCCCCATGATTCTATCCAAGGTTGGTGATTTCTTGTGTGGGCTACAATGGCTTAGTTCTTAGAGGTTCTTGATGGTGTTAGCCCCCACCATTTTATCCAACCCCAATGTTCATCTTGTGTGGGCTACAAGATGCCATAGGTGTGGAAAGACTTTGTGTATTACAGCTAGATTGCCAAAGGGTCCATTGAGTACTCATTTAAAATTAAAAATAAAGCTATGTATATTGAGGATTTTTGGTGTCTTTTGTTAAGTGCACATGTATTGTTTTGTTGATCATTTTTGAGTCAGTTTCGAGGGGGCTGTCATGTCCCAAATCATTGTTAAATAGTCCTTTTTTCAAGCCTAGATTTCTCTCAATGTGAAAAAAATGAAAGGTAGAATATTTATTAATGAAGATTTCAAAGTTTGGACAAGTGATATTTATTAATATCCTAAGCCATTGGACCCAAGGGGGTTGAGTTGCACAATACCTAAAGGTTTTCAATGATGTAGGTGCCATTTGTAAATAGGTACCCATCTCACATACAATCCCCGGTCACCTATCTTGGGGGTATATTGAAATGTAGTTCAAAAATGATGGCTAAGTCAAACTTTGTTTGTGTAGTTTATAACTTGAAGATAATCTAACTCATGACCAAATGGTGACTAGATTCTTTGAGTTGGATGGCCCTTAATGCACGAGTGCAACACCACCTTGCATGCCCAAGATTGTTGAAGCCTATATATTTTTTATTCCCAGTCATTGTTTGAAGCCTATTGAAACATAGTGGAGGACTACGAGTACATCCAACCACATCATTTGGTGCTACTTGTAAAATGAAATTTGAAACAAGTGAGTCACATACATGTTTGATGTTTTCTAGCTTCGCAAGTGATAGGAAGTTTTAGCAACCACCTTGGCTGATGCTATATATTAGGATATCATAGTGCCACTAAGGATAGACAATATGTAATAGATGCATCAATTCTTAGGATTATAAGAAGTGGCAAGGTCTCATCCTATCAACAACTTGTTAAGTCTAATAAAGGAAGAAGGTAGGTAGGCACTGTAATCAACCCATCATTATGGATCACATCCTTGTTAGTTACTTACATAAGTATAATCCTATGTTTTAAAAGGATTGGAAAAAAAATTTTATTGATCTTTAGAGGATGGTTATTAGGGGTCTTACAATACATTTTAAGTTTTAACCTAACCATTACCCACTCTACCTCAACTAGTTATTAATTTTAATACTATTTATTTTGCATCTAACCTCAAGAAATCAATTGCAATTATTAGTGAATCTATTATGGTTATGTATAGTACAACTAAAATTTCCTTTCATTTTCTCTTTTATGATTTAGAAATTCTTAATATGAAGCAATGCTGGCTTTGTCAATTTCAGATCTCTATATGTAATAGGAGTAGTTAGACCAACTTTAATTTTTATGAAATAATATGTTGATGTTTAGGATTCTAGCATGTAATACAGCATATTCAGGTTAACAAATCTAATGAGAAACATGATGCCTAAGCAATGTGAACAACCCATACAAACTAAAGAGAATTGGAAGGCAGGAAAATCATTAATGTGGATGTTGGAAGCGAAATGGAGTTATTGGCTTTAGATTGTACTCATTCAGCAAACTTTTTGGAAGCTTTTTGGGATATTTTTACTTAAAAGGTTAAGAAAGACAAATCATTGTCCATATGCCAACATATCAAGATCATCTCACTTCTATGTATGCTAGATGATCAAAATTTTTGCTCCATTTTCTTCCCAGGCCACAACTTAGCCAAATAGTTTGTTCTTGATTTGTCATACTCTGTAATCATAGAAGTGAATCTAGAAGATTAGACACTTGGTCTTGTGCGTATATCTTGCTAGTGTAGAAAACCAATCCAAAAACCCGTTATTGTAAGCCAATTGCAAGACGAAATGCACAATAAACAAAACAGAAAATGCATCTTTATTAGTTTGAATATCAAAGCATACATGAGATCAAGTTGCAATGGAAATATGAACCGATAACCACACATTCAAGGTCTTGAAGCTTCAACCAACGCCTAGCTAAGCTACGCTAAATGGTATCAGAGCATTAAGATTTTGATGATAAAGAAAAATGAAGATAAGTTAAGTGAACGAAGAAAAGAGGCAATTTTCAAGACAATTAAGGTCAGAAAGTGTTTTTCCCCTTCCAAATTTTATCAAAAATTTCAGCAATCCATAAGTTTAAGTTTGAAAGATTCGAAAACTTAAGTTAATTCATCAATGTTCAAAAAGGATGCCATAAAGATCCATTCCTCCAAGTCACTTCCCAAAAAAAAAAAAAAAAAAAATTCATACCTTCATGGAGGGCATGGCATATGCCAAAATTACTTTTCATCTCTAAAAAGTTATTGTAACGACTCTCAATTTCTTATTTCATTTGTTACAATGTCGAAAATGAATGGCAAACGATGTGCAAGGCTCTGAGGCATGATAAAAAGTTCCTTTTATGAATGTCACAAAGATGGCACAAATCTTTCTATCACTTGTCAAACCATGTGGAAAGAATTCATGAAGCCCGTAGCATAGTGAAGAAGGATAAAACCTTTATAAATTGCCAGAAAGGCAAAGTTGCAAACCCCAAAGGCCTATGAAATTACAAATTGAACTACATAGGTCAAGAAAGATGAAAAGGATCAAAAACGCCAAGAACATATTCAAAGAGGCAAGGAAGATAACACTGCAAGAGATTGCAAGAAAAACAAAGACGAACACTCAAACTGCAAGTGAGTTGTACCAGGGATTGGTACAAAAACTCTGAAAGTAATAAAAAATGAATGTCAAAGAAGGAATAAAAATGAATTAAGTCCAAACCGCAAAGAAACAAAAAATTCCAAAGAAGAAGACACAAATCAACAATGAAGATTAACCAGAACAGGCCAAAGAAGACAATGTTTAAGGAAAAGAATTTAAAGTTTCACAAATAAAAAAAATTAAGGATCAAATTTCAGAAATTAAACAGAAAAATTGGAGACAGAAACTAGAAATATTTTCAAAGAGCAACCACTTTATCAAGAAACCCACACAGAAAACATTATAGAAAGGAAGGATCAAAGTCAAAAATTAAAGACCAAACGAAGGCAATCCAAGAAGACAAGTATCAAGCCACAATTCCTTCAAATTTTCCGTTAAAGAGGGATTGTCAACATATGGTTGGAAATTTTCAGTCATCATATGTAATGCCTTTAAAGGGGAATGTCAAAATGTAAAATAAAGAAATAAAACATAGAAAGGTAAAAAGGCTAATTTAAAAAAAAAACCAAAAGAAAACAAAAACGTTTTAGAAAAAGACACAAAGAAAGAGAGAAAGTTTCAGAAAATATAAAGAATTTTACAAACTTGATTAAAGGAAGAGATTTTCACAACTATAAAAAGGCACCAAATGTCAAAGAATTGTACATAGTGAGAGGAGGCAAGAAGGTCATTTCCATTGTTAAAACCAAGAATCAATCAAGCCATGAGGCACATTTCATCTTATCTTCTCAATCTTCTTTCTCAATCCATCTTAAATACATCTGATTATTTTCATTTTCAATTAATTCAATAATTGATAAACAATCACAATCATTTCCTTCTCTCATCATCTGTCCACAAATATTCTCCAACCAAACTCTTTCAATTTTGAATATCAAATATTAAAGATTTATGAAACAATGAGGTGTTAGCCAGGTGGTAAAACTTTTGACAGAGAAACCCTAAGTCAAATGTTCAGTTCCAGTGGTTGAGTGAGTTATGGAAATTCTATTAGAGGAGTTTCTAAATTTCAACTGATGTGGTCTTATAAATCTAGAGGGTCGTAGTGTACATACATAAATACATGTAGTTTCATTAAAGATTTCATGCTAAAAATGCTAGAATGATAGTCACATTCAAATTTCAAGATCAAGTAGATATTCAAAGAGAATTGCAAGATTTCTAATGATTCTTTAAAAAAATATATCATTTCATGAACAGTTATTAGTCCTTTCATAAACTTACAAGTTATGAATGACGCATGAGACACTACGATTTTCTGTGAATGACTAAAAAATGTTTATAAGAAGGTTTATGTTTAAAGCATAGCAGTCAAGATCCTTTTATCACTTTTTTACAATATTTTTATCTATTTCAAAATGTAATAAAAACTTTTATAAAAAGAAAATCTCAAAACGTATTAAAAATTTAAGATCATGGCTTATTAACCAAAAAATTAAAATTTCATAGATAAAACTTTTGCAATGTATACCAAGGTTCCATGTGAAACTATGTAAAATTGATCTGCTGCCTGTCCTTGCTCCAGAATCAAGTCACCAGGAAGGAAAAATTCTTCACGCAATTTTGTAACCTGCAAACATGATAAATGTTCTTTTAAAAAAATAAAACATGAAATTGCAAAATTTTATTCCATGCATGGATTATCAAACTGCTGTTGGTTTATAAGGATTTCTGAATTTTTTGCTTCAGACACATAGCTGTTTGAGATGAAAGAAAAAATATTGGTGAATAATGCAGAAAGCTTTGTTAAGAGATTATAATAATTGTTAATAGGTAAAAAGGTGAGTTAAATAAAAAATTTAACGTACAACCTGCAATTACGTGGGATATCAGAGATCAACCAAGGATAATAATCATAAGTCTCTTACATCATGCCCTTGGAATCGGTGCTGGGGCTTGCCTTCCATGGTGTTTGAGTTTGGTTTGTACAATGGAATGTGGGTGTCTAACTTACAGAATTGTTATCTTATTAACATAATACAAATCACTGCTGGAATACATTAAGATATATTGTTGTTCTGCTAACTATCTGCAAGCTATCAATTAATTATTCAAGGTCCAACACCCTCCCTCTTACACTGCAATACAACTATTTTACAGAGTTCTACTACCAGACATGTCACTCCATAGGACTCTATAATATTCTAATGCAATCACGATTATAGATTATCAATACTTTAAAAATCTTCGACATTACATGGACCTTCTTTATCATTCATGATTATTTATGTAGTCAGTCTCATGCATACACCACTATACATCGTTTGTATCTCAACAAGTCAATTTAACCATTCTTACTGTCTCTTTACTTCTAAACAAGTATTGTAAACTTCACTTTCTAAATATCTCTGAACTGTATTTACTGATCATCAAAAGGCCCAATGCTTGCCCTACCAAGCAAGGTCCTAGGAAGATTTGTAGATGAGCAAAAGCCTAACCTCTTTTCAAATGGTTATGCCTAGGATCAAACCCAAGCCTTACGACTTGAGAAATGAGCACCTTACCATAATTTCAAATGATGACCCTTAATAGGTATAATAAATAAACTGTATAATTAAGGGTAGGTGTATGATTTTAATGGGACTGAGTTAGCCTATCATAGGTTAGCATGACATGGGTTAAGCTCTAACCCATCCTAGCCTCACTACATTAAAGCATCAAAGTATAGAAATACTAAATCTAGCACCAAGTAAACATAATTATAAAATTAACTTTAAAAGATAATATTTTTTACATAAAAACATAATGATCTAGTAACTATCATTTCAATGTACTTACTCAAAATACTCAAAACTAAACCTATCTAAACTAAGGGTATTGAATCCCAAAAATAATGTTAAACATATCAAAAATTCAAAGTACATCATATCATGAATAGAGAAGCAAGGTGACTCTCCACAATGACAAAAAAAGTAAACATTCAATGATTTTGAGGAAACCTTTTTAGGTTTTCATCTTCACAATCAATCCTAAAAAACCTCCCATTTGGGTAGGAAATGGATAAGGCCTTGCCCTAATAAGAAAAGCAGTCTCACAAGTTTTCAGATCTTACTAAAGGCTTCCTAGTTTACAAAGAGAAGAAAACTACTCTCCAAAAAAAGTATGCACCAATCTAATGCAAGAAATAAACTCTGACATAAGCTAATAACTTTCCTAACCTAAGTCCACATTTACCTCAAAAAAATAACACAAAAATAAATTAATTGCTCAACAGATAGTAGAGGCTTCTCTACTTGAAGTTGTAGCTAAAAGACAACATTTCTAAAAACATGATGCTTAATTCCTATTGAAAGATCATAGTTATGTTCTTGCTACTAGAAAATAACTACACAGGGAAGCTATGAAATAGTATAAAGAATAAGTGGCTAAAAACATTTTCATATTCAAAGAAATATAGGAGATAAAATAGGTTGATCATTGAAAAGTATGTCATTAATGCTTAAATGAAAGTTGTTGCAAATTTTATAAGTTGAATTTCAAGCATGTTGTGCTACTAGGCAATGATAAAAAAGTATGTGAAAAGGAGTCTTTAGCATTACAAAGAGAACATAGGAGAGACAAATTTCATATGTTGAAGATAAATACAAATGGAATAGACCGTACTGCAATAGACACTATAAAAATACCAAATTTTTGGGTAACTAGAAACTTTGCAAAATTTTCTTATTTTTCTCTTCCAAATTTGAGGCAATAATTGCATCTTGTAAGACTTATCAAATTTGTTATAAATAACACCATTCCTGGTAATTATCTCATATGCAAATTTAGAGTTAAATAACACCATTCTTGGTAATTATCTCATATTCTTGGGAGGTTGATTTTACTACTACTATTGGAGGCTTTTGGGCATGATTTTTGGGGAGGGATTGGTTTCTCTGATTTTGTGAAAGGACTTTAGCAGTACCTTAGACTTGCAGTTTGAAGCTAATTTCTTGAGGCTATTGGCTGGACAGCAACCTAAACTTAAGGTGTCTTCTCCCTTCCCAAATTGGTTTGGTTCAACTTTAAAGCTGTGTTTCAAAGCCCTTGTTGTACAAAATTTTTAGTATGTATTTAAAGGTGTATTGGCTTGGATAAGTAAGGATTATTTTATGAGGGCATGTGAGATTTCTTGTGAGTTGTCAGTTATGCATGGAGTCTCTCATATGTCTTGGATCTAATTTTTGGCATGCATGTTTTGGGATTATGAGTTGGCATTCTCTTTGTGTCATGTGCACTAGGTATTTCATGTTTTTGTGATCATTTTTTATAAAAGAAATGCCCACATCATTCTATCCAAGGATGGTAATCTCTTGTATGGGCTACAAGGACTTAGTTCTTAGAGGTGCTTGATGGTGTTAGCCCTCGCCATTTTATCCAACCCTGGTGTTCTTATGTGGGCTACAAGATGTTGTAGGATTGGAGAGACTTGGTCTATCATAGCTAGATGGCCAAAGGGCCCATTGAGTACTCATTTTAAAATTAAAAATAAAGCTATGCATATTGAGGATTTTTTGTCTTTTATTAAATGCTCATGTTTTGTTTTGTTGATAATTTTTGGGTCAATTTTGAGGGGTTTTTAAGACAATTGTCAGGCCCCAAATCATTGTTAAATGGTCCTTTGTTCAAGCCTACATTTCTCTCAATGTGGAAACATAAGAGGTTAGAAAATTTATTAATGAAGATTTCAAAGTTTGGAACCATGTTAATCCATCATAGTGTTCAAGTTTAATACATATCAGATTTTATTGTTATTTCTCTTTTCCATATTGCACATGAGATTTTGTTTGTTTTCAACTCCACAAAACCAGAATTTTGATTATTTAACAATGCCTACCCCTAGTATAGAAACCGCCATTCTTTTTCTTTCTTGTTGTTATTATCTAGTGTTTACTGTTTTCTGATTTATTAAATAATGGTAAAAATGGAAATAACAACCATCACACATAGAATCTGTTTCTTTGTTTTAGCATAAGAAAAAAATGTTATAATCAGATCTGAAAACACACTGCAAATGCTTTAGAGAAATTATTAGAACCCTACAAATCTGAATAAATCATTAGAGGCAAAATATTGCGTTGTAGTAGGTCAAGAAACACTATAAATCACTCTCAAAACGTTCTAAACTCTAGCAAACATTTCCTGTGATAACAAAATGAAAGCAGTAAAAATAGCACAAGAACACAAAGAGTTATGTGGTTCGGGCCCTTTTTACCCTACTTCCACAACAATGTTGATCTATCTTCTATTCTTCTCAAAT
>MNCI01025358.1:149775-164030 GCA_015680685.1 Gnetum montanum
TGGATGATGGATTTGATTGGTGTGCATTATGTGAAGCGTGTAGCATTTTTAGGGATTATTAACTAATCATTTTAATAATAATATATTCATCCCTATACCTTGAATGGATATGTTCCATTATTTATTTATTTTGCATACACCTTGCACTGGATGTGGAGATGAACACCACTATGTAACCTTACCCGTACTAATGCTTACTTCAATTTAATATTTTGAGCCATTAGACCCAATGAGGTTGAGTTGCACAACACTCGAAGGTTTTCAATTATGTAGGTACCATTCGTAAGTGTGTACCCACCTCATGTATAATCCCTAGTCACCTATCTTGAGGGTATATCAAGGCATAGTCCAAAAATGATGGTTAAGCCAAGCCTTGTCTATGTAGTTTAAAACCTAAAGATATCCCAACTCATAGCTAGATGGTGACCAAATTCTTCAAGTTCGATGGCCTTCAATGTGGGAATACAATGCCACATTGCATAGGCAAAGTTATTGAAACCTATATTTTTAATTCTAAGGCATTGTTTGAAGCCTAACATATATTAAATAATCTTGTATGATAGAAACATATTGGAGGACTAATGCATCCAACCAGATCCGTTGGTGTTGTTTGTAAAATGAAACTTCAAACAAGTGAGTCACACAAATATTTGATATTATCTAGCTTCGCAAGTGATGCAAAGTGTTAGCAATCACCATGGACTATGCTAGTTTTTAAGGTATCATAGTGCTACTAAAGATAGATGATAAGGTCTCATCCTACTAAAACCTTGTTAAGTCTAATGAGGGAAGGAGGTACGTAGGCCCTGTGATCAACCCATCATTATGAATCACATCCTTATTAGTTGTTAATGTAAGTATAATACCATGTTTTAAGAGAATTGAAAAAGGGAAAAAAATTTGTATTGATCTTTAAAAGGTGTTATTAGGGGTCCTACAAGAGAGTTATGATCTGATGATCTTACTTTCTACTCAGTAGATCCTGGTATATTAAAGTTGTTGCAAGGTGTAAAACCAAACTATAACAATGCTAGATAAAAGTTGGGTTGGATAGAATATGCTATTTTTTAAGAGAAGTTAAACCCCAATCTCAATTTGTTGTGAGCTTTGGTTGAGTGGGCATTGATTTAGTTGAATTGCTTGCAGAAGTAATGGATTGTTATTAGGAAGACTTTCATAAAATTATCATTTACACTTAGACATGAGATGGAGATTTGGTTGTTAAAAGGATTTTTGTTACTGGAATTTCTAGATATCCCAGGCAACAACATTGAAGTGGTTGTAGCTAATAGAAAGAAGCTTCACGAAATGCTAGATTTATTGGTTCCAGCTAACAAAACTATTTGTGGTGAGTAGTTGCATTTTGTTGGTTTTTTAAAAATCTTTTAATCTCTTGGACCTTTTTGAAACCCCAGTGTTGTCCTTTGTTAATAAAGATCTCTTATGGCTAAAGTTATAATGATTTCTTTTGTTGGATGTACCCCTACCACTATAGATCTAGGTTTATCTTGCTTGAAAAAACAAACAAACAAACAAATACAAGAATAAATTGAGGGCAAATTACTTGCATGAAAGGACACATTTAATTATGACAAAATTACAAATCATTCATTGAGCATTGAAAGACTTACTTCAAAGAGACTTCCAAGCTTCCAAGAGCAACCACCCACAACTTAAAATAGAAAGAAGTTAACTAAACATCTAAAGTAGGTTTTTAGATGTCATACAAGAAAACTAATGGACACATTAAGTAGTAGAGACTTATCCTAGCCATTAACTAATCCTATGATTCTAAGTAATCATTAGGAGTCTAAAGCTACAAAGAAAGGGGAACTGGATGCTCCTTGGAAATAAAGTCTACATGTAGAAGAGTTGTGACACATGTTTGTTTCTCATTTATATCAAGAATGTGCTTAATTGTCTTACCCCTTGGTCATGGCTAAATGTTTACATAAGCTCTATTTTTGAGGCATACTCCAATCTCTGAAATTTCTTTAAATGTGAAGGCTGAAACATGAGGAATTAGGTACCAACTATTCTTTCTAAGACATACTTTGTTTTTCTTTCTTTCTTTACATGCATACAAAACCTAACAAGACCCTATAGGTTCAGAAAACTTTATAACCTGAATAGGTTACCAAATTCTTATACGTACAAACACACACTTTACACAATGTACAGACTTAAAGGTGTTGCTAATGATGAAAGGAAAACTAGAACACAACAGTTATAAAAAAATTATGCAGTCTTTAGTTTTTATTTGTCTTCAAACTAAAACAGAGGATCGGCATGGTCTCTGATTTTTTCTAAATAGATCAAAGGACAGATTCTAAAGGTGACTGTCTAGTGATTGAAATATGGCAGTCTATCATAATCAGAGACAGAATAAGTAAATTCTGAAGGTTAATTAAATTCTAATTTTAAGTTAAGAAAATAAATAAATTTTATGAACTCAAATGCCAAATAGAAAGGAGAGATAAAATCTAAAATATACGAAGCTTGACCACCATAATGGATTAACATAGTGCCAAACTTTTGAAATCTTCACTATCAAAATTTTCTAGCCTGTCATGTTTTCACATTGAGAGAAATGTAGGCTTAAACAAAGGACCACTTAACAATTAATTGGGACATGATAACCTTATTAACAAATACCCTCAAAACTAACTATGAAACTAATCAACAAAATAGACCATGTACACTTCACTATCCATCATACAAAAGACACAATCATTAATATGCATACTTTTTTCTTATTTAAATGAGTAGTCAATGGACCCTTTGGCCATCCAGCTATCATACACCAAAGTCCCTCTAACCCTACAACATCTTGTACACCACACAAGGAAACAATTGAGATTGGATAAAGTGGTAAGCACCTCTAAGGACTAAGCCCTTGTAGCCCACCATAAGAGATCACTAGCATTGGATAGAATGAGGAGGCCATTCATTAATAATGTTCACAAAAATATGAAATATGGAGTGCACATGCCACAAAAAGGATGCTAATTCATATGCCCAATACATGTATGCCAATATCATATTCATGACACATGAGGAGATCCCACACATGACTCACGACTCACAAGGAATTCCAAATACCCTTATGAAATTATCTTCAACTTGTTCAAGCCAAACAAAAAACAATCATCAATAATTTATGTACAACAAAGGTTTGAAAACAGACTTCTA
Source organism: Gnetum montanum (assembly GCA_015680685.1). Taxonomy (NCBI): domain Eukaryota; kingdom Viridiplantae; phylum Streptophyta; class Gnetopsida; order Gnetales; family Gnetaceae; genus Gnetum; species Gnetum montanum. Next base: position 152,968 of record MNCI01025358.1, read on the forward strand.
GACTAGGTTGATCGATTTAGGAAAAGAAGAACACAATTCAGGCTTGGGTTGATGTCCAATCAATAATCACAAGAATCAAGCCAAATTAGCAAGTCCAAAGGGCAGCTAGAATCCTCCAACAAAATCAGAGAAAAACAATCCTTAGAATGCCCCAATAGCCCCCAAGATTAGCCACAAATAGCTCTCAATAGTAACAGCAAGATCAGCTTTCCATGCGTCCACTATGAACACACAAGAGCAATAAAGACAGTACAAAAGATAGGCTGAGAACAAGCAAGGAACAACTATACACCTTCTCCTCTCTTCCACTCCTTGTACTTTAAACTAGCATAGTCTCCCTTCACTTGGCAAAGGCCAAAAGCAAGAGCAAAAACCCAAGACATGGGCAAAGACTTGTGTACAAAGTTTATACAATGGACAAAAACTAGACAACTCATTCTCCAAAAATCTCATTTTTAATTCATAACATGATTACTACTTGACTTGGGTAAGCAAGCTCTTAAGGGAGTGGACATGTGAGAGTAACAACACCCAAGATAGCCACATGTTCCCTTTTTTAGCCATTAATATGAAGTTGACAATATGCATATTAAAAATAGATGACATCATAAGCATATCAAAAGGTAACATCAAACACACATCACCATCATACTTACTTCTCCATAGTGACTTTTCTATTGTGGCCCATCTTGTTGGCTTGTTTTAAATCAGTTTTACAAAGTTTTCTAATTCATTTTTGGCCTTTTGTCTATAATTCACAATTTCTATATTTTGACTAGCACAAGTCATTGATATTATAACTTTTACATATTCAACATTTTACGCTTGCCAAGTTGGTCAACATGAGCACTAACATGCCATAGTTACCTAGTTAAAAATTAGTATTTTAATCCAACCAAATAAAATATGGGCCTACAAGGTACTTTTTTAGTTGTTTAACATTTAAAAACCCAAAACTTAAAAATCAAATTGAGAAACTAATTTTAGATCTCTACTCTACATATAAAATCAAGTTAGTCCACAGAATTTGAGTGCAATCCAACTTAGAACTTTTGTCATATTTTTATTAACCAAGTTATTCAATAAATTTAAAAATTCTAACAAAAAGTCAAAATAAACCATGGATCCAAATTTCATTAATTTTAGTGTTATTCTAAAATAATGTTGGACTTTGCCATCCTGATTGATCAATAATAATATATTTTTCTATATTAAAATAATAAATAATTAGAAAGAAATTCTAAATAAATAGTAAATGGACTTAAATCACCCCATCAAAGGTCCTCAAATTAACTTAGAAGCATTAAGCACATCTACAAATATATATAAGCTTCAAAACAAGTTTAAGCTTAAGCATTTATAGTTTAAAAAAAATCTGCTACACCTTCTAATAATTAGTAAGTTGTAATCAATTCAATAATGCATGTCAATTAAAATATCTTTAAGTTTTAAGTGCCTAAATTTCCAAAATTACAGAACACCCCTGGCATAAATATTCTCATAAAACACAGATACTGGAGCAAACAATGAACAACGATATAAACGAGATGATTTATCACTTACAATTTGATTTATAAAGTCCGAACTGCATCCTTTAAAAAGCATCACCTTCTCCACTGTGTCTTTATACAATCTTTGAGCAATCTAATGACAATAGTAGTAGTTCTGTTAATTGCAATGGTTCAAAACAATGTGAAATAATTACAACTGAATACACTTTGACATAGAAAGTGAATACTGTTACAATTTGCTCCATTATGTCTCACTAGCATATCATAGGTTTGAAAGAAGATATTCCTGTTGACATCCGGGTATTGCCAAAAGTAACAAAAGCCCATAGTGATGAATAAAAACTAAGAGGTAGTTTAGAATTACGAATATAGAAAATAGCAGTTAGTAATTAATACGATAAGTGCATCAGGCATTTGAATTAAATTCAAAATAAAATGGGCTTTTGCATGGATAATTAGATCCAACTTTGTGAAAGTATTCTCGAAAAACAAACCCCAAGAAAGAATTTCTACTATTGAATAGTTTCTAGAAAATTTAAAATAAGCTACAGATCCTAAATAAACTCTACCATCTAGATTTAGAAAAGCAATGAAAAGTGACATATTTCACACCTTTGCACGAATGGATAAAGGAATATCTTGAAGAATGCTAGCTTCATTGTAATCTGTTTCATATTGCAATCTCTGGTGGTCCTTTATTTCTGTCCGTAGCTCCTTTTCAATTTTATTACGACTCATGAACCTTATAATATCAGCCATTTTGTCGCGAAATCTTTCTGTCTTTGATCCCTTGACTATCAGTGCTGTCATGTTACCAATTAAATAGGCTCCAAGAATCATGTCAAAGGAGACATATATCATGATAAATATCATCTCACTGGTACTGACTGCATGAACATCCCCATAACCTGCACGAAAAAATTTTGAGAAAGAAATTAAAGACACTCAATGACAGACAAATAAAAATTCCTCCTTTATTCTAAGAGCATTAACGTTTGTTACTGATAAATTCTTGTAAAAGTGAATTGATTCTAACCCTAAGAACAAAACGATGCATGACTAATAAGTTGAAAAGATTATTGCATGCCTAAAGATAACATAAGCTAGGTTAACATATATTGTACTCTAGCCCTGTCTTCATTCTTCACTTTAAAACCAGATTAAAGGGTCCTTGAATTTGTCGCACAAAGGCTGGGTAAGGAAAGTTAGGAGAGGGCATTATAATGTTAAAGAAAAATTAATAGCTAACCATACATCTTGAGACATTTTGCAAAAATTTTTATAGATATTTTATTTCTCATTATTGGCCGAGAGGCTAATTACCAGCCCCAACTAAGAGAGTCATTTTCTGTCATAGTAAAATAATTTTATGGTTGTAATAGTGAAGCTCTCTTAGCCACATTTTCTCTTTTTATCTTTTTGGACTTCACCATGATAAATAAGTAATTCTTGTCATAAACCTAGGATAAGTGGTGAACTTTTTCAACGGAATTATTACTTTCGACAGTCCAACCACTTTGTAACCTGGACTTTGTTCTTGGAAAATCAATTCTCAGTGAATCAATTTGAGATTTTTAATTTAAAAATATAAAAAATTCTCTCAGCAAAATAATATATATATATATATATATATCATAAATATATAGCTAAAGTAGTAGCAGTTCCATTCAGCACTTTAAGCTCAAATTGCTCAGCCCTACCTAAATTTTAGAACGGCACTACCAGAAAAGTTGGTTAGTCACATGAAATAATACCAACTCTCAAAATATAATGCAAGTAAAGCCTATGCACTCCTATTAAGCCTCTTGTTGGATACACTAATAGTTAGCTGTCTTCCTGATGAATCTTTGTTGCAGTAGGCCAGTAGGGAAGAAGCCAAAATACAGAGGTGTTAGTATATCCAGCAAGAATTCAGGAAATTCACTGGGATAACAGAAAGCACCAAAAAAAGGAAACAGCGTACAACCGTGAAATCACACAACGAAATATAGATGGAAATGATGAAATCTAATTTAATTAACAAACAAATCATGGTTATTCAATGAAAGAATGATTAAACTAACCAACCGTAGCCATAGTAACAATGGCAAAATACAGAGAGGTTATGTACTTTCTCCACAGTCCGATTTCACGGAAATGTTTATAGCTGTAATGTCCCATTGTAAGACTTCCAATCCATGTGTATCCTTCTCTCGATGGTGGAACAATAGTAGCAAGGTAGTAAAATATACATGCCGCCGTGTGTGTACAGTAAAGCTCCACTGTTATCAACTTTGTTATTCTTGTAAACAAATAGTTTATTCTGATGTCCTTCTCCATGTTCTCAAAGAATTTGATAATCTTTCTGGCTCTATACAACCTCACCCATATCATATATCTCACCCATTCTTCTCTTCCAGTTGCCTGCGGTGTGAATGCTATTAAAAGTTCATATATGCTAAGTTCTGATAAGCAACAAAAACGAATACCACTTGGATATGACAAGAACGATGATGATGATGTAACAAAATTGTAGTTCCCTGTTTTAGATTTCCTACCTCTGCTTTTCCTAATCAATGAATTTCCTTATAGAACTTTTTTCATTGGTAGACATACCTTGTATACAGAATCCCACGGTACACAACCCATAATATCAAGTATGAAACTTGATTTGACATGCCTGACATAAAGAAGAACAAGTCATTCAAATGATAAATCCATTTGTAGATATCATTTATTCCACTGTGATCAAGAGTTAAACCAAATCTAACCTCAACGCGATTCTGCGTTTGTCGTAAACGAATTTGTATGTCCGGGCATCTCTATAGGCCACAAAAAACTGCAGAACTGAATCCATTAGGAACAGTGCTTGCACAAGCCATTCCACAACGTTCATTTTAGAGGGCAACCCCCTGAAAAAGCCAAACTCGAGGGGTGTGAAGAAAGAGGAAAATGTAGCGCATAATAGTATGAACTGCACCCACCACTGATACAATCTGCAACATCAAGCAAGCCTTCGCTTAAAAAGTCAATTCAATATACGAGTAATCAGCAAGTGGTCACTTGTAATGCTTTTGAGCTTTCAACTTGCTTTACGTACTAAGTTATCCGTTAATTTCTTATGATATTTAGCTCTCAATTACTTTTCTGAAAACCGTGTGTAACTAGCTCGTGTTCATTAACTCCCCAAAGAAACAGTAACCAAGTGCAGCAAAACTCCAAGGAAAAATAGTAACTCGTATCTTGTCGAGGCATGTGTAGAATCCCTATGGGCTACAGCTGGGATATACTGACATGGGTTTAAAATACCGGATTGTGTAATCATAAGACAATGACCGACTGAATCTTTGAGGGTTGGAAAGCATCTAGCTAGTCACAAGTCGGAAGAATCTACTGTAACTTAAAAATGGATTTATATTTATATATTGCTAGGCCTTAAAATCTGAGAGATGTTATAAGAACAATGGAACAATTCAAGATCTGAATTCAGAAACCTTAAATTGAATAGCCCAAGGCTGTATCAGAAACTGTAACACCAGGAAAGATCAGGTATTTATCAGAATTTAAAGTATAAGCCAAAGGGAGTGAACGAACGGTGATGCTTATCAAGGTGAACAACCAAGTAGAAAACGGAATGACACCAGGTGAAAGAAGAATTCAAACACACACCGAACCAGGAAAAACGATGAATATCCAAGCTGTTATGAGAACAATTCAACAATTTGTGAATCCTGAAACCCTAAATGTAATAGCTCGAGCCTGGATCAGGAAATTGGAAAACCAGGAAAAACTCTGTTAGTAATCAGAATTTAATCTATAAGCTAAAGCCAGTGAAATCGAACCAGGAGAAATCAAGAATGATAAAAGATATGTGAACGGATATGTGAAGTTGTAAACCAGAAAGAAAAGTTGGAGAACACTAAACAAAATGAAATGGACCAGGATAACGGAAGTCAGAGATGCATAAACCAGGATATGTGAAGTTGTGGACTAGAAAGAAAAGTTGTAGAACACTAAACAAAATGAAATGGACCAGGATAACGGAAGTCAGAAATGCATAAACCAAAGAAAACCATCGATGGTAGACCAATGGTTTTTCAGGAGAAGCAAAAATAGGAAAAACATATAGAAACGGAAGAATAAAATGAAATTTCGATGCATATGAGAATGAAAATCCAAAAACCAGAATCTGCGAGAACGAGGAATTTAAAATGCAGATGAAATATTAAACCTGGTAAGAAAACTAGATAACAAACAAGTCTAAACGCATAGTAAAAAGATACATTCTATAACCAGGTCGAGAGAAGGATGTTCTGGAACTTTCTTAAAAAGGAAAGAACGTTCAGAATAGAATAACAGCAGCCAACGCAGTATACAGAAAATGCATGGAACAAGGAAGCAAATCAAGCTTACACGAAATTCTCAGATGAAATGAAGCAAGCAAAAGAAGAAAAGGTTGAAACGAGATGTATCACTGAATTCATTGCAGATACGTACAAATTTGAAACCGAAACGAATGCAAACATCAACGTCACCTGTTATCTGGCGATATGACGTATGAATCAACGCCTGGTGGCGTCCGGTAATGTAAGCGGTTGCGCTTGCCGAACAAAAGGTTCAAGGCACTCGTGAACGTTCCTTTGATCTGCACCTCTTCCAATCCAAAATCATCCGACGACGACGATGACGACGAAGATCCACGCCGGCTGAGTCTGGATTCAAGACGATGAATTGCGGACTCTACCATTGCTTGGCTTTTGCTTCGTCAATCAATCTTCCTTGACAATGATCCACAGAAGCGCGATAGGCATTGGCATTCGGAACACAAGGAATCATTATCAGCATCTGTTAACCAATCAGCGTTTCAAACGCAAACGGCAGCGGCAGCACAAATCTGAAACATCGGTGGCTTTATTGTGACCAGTAATTGGATTTGTCGTCGTTTGCGTGTAACTCCAGCCCCCAGGCCGCGAAACGTACCTTAGTCCAGGATAATGAAATTCCTTGTACTGCCATGCCATGTCATGGCGAAGCGAGCGCTCTTTCGATGATATATTCAGAAACGCCACTTTCGAAGTCGAAGACGAAGCGCAGAAAGTTAACAACAATAATTCGAGCTCACAGATTGAATTGCAGAGAGAAAAGCCAATCGAGTTAAGCGCAAATTCTGATAAACGAATTTCACAAATAACGTAGTGGATCGAACATATCAGAGGCAACATCTGAGTGGATGTGATTTTCCTATCCAGCTTCGAAGATAATTTTATGCAAAGGACACGATGATAATGATGATAGATAAGATCGTTTCCAAGTGTGATCACGAGCTATGGTGGAGGCTGCTCCGGCGGTCATGGAGTGGAAGTAATTAATGGAGCAAAAACAGGTAGCACTGCAACTTGCTGTTTCCTCCTCATTCTTTCTGTTCTCCACCAAAACCAACAGCCTCCGTACGAGGCAGCAGCATTTATAGAGCGCCCCCTGGATCGGTCCAGATTTCCAGTCCATGTTCCACTTTGTAGGCAGGTCCCAATCCGACCTTCGAAATTGCGCAGTTGCTGCCGCGCCGCCACCTGCACGTTGGCAAAGTTTGTTTGTTTGTTTGTTTCTTTTGACTGAGATCTGGATCTACTCAGCATCCGTTTCTGTCAGATCAGATGAGACGGATTTCTTAATTTATTTTACTTACGTAGCGTAGCATGTTTTTGTGCCTAGGCGACTTTTGGAGAAGTGGCGTGGCAGCTCAACACCAGAATTAGCGTATTTTAGTGGTCCACTCCAGTTGAAGGATTTTCCTCCACGTTGGCAGCCATTGACTCATCGTTCCACTACGTTAATTAATCAATGGTGGACTGGTGGGCCCTGCAAGTTAGTAGAATGGATTTTTGCCGCAGACAGCCTGCGCCAACTCACCAAGTAAACAGACATCGCAAACTCGCACCTGCTAAATAAATACATTTAGTCGATTAAAGACCATGAAAAACCAAGCCTCCTGATAAGCACCCACCAAAGAAAAATCGTTTTGATAGATTCTATAGAATTACGGATCAAAGAACGCGCCCACCAAAGAAAAATAGGTTTGATAGAATCTATAGAATTACGGATCAAAGAACTCGTATGGTTGGTCAATACGTTGTTTCTTAAATTATAAAAGATAAGGTTTGTGCTCATGATGCTTATCTTAGATAAGGTTTGTGGTCATGACGCTTATCTTTTAATTGGGAGATTGTGAGTTCAATTCTTGTATGCATATATGGGTGTGGCAATAGTGGAGTAGCTTTGTCGTGGAACCCTTTTTGTAAGTGGGTTACATCTAACTTGCTCTATGGGTAGGAGTTGTGCTACCAACTTGGATTCCCTTACCTTAAAATTAAAAAAAAAAAAAAAGTAAAAAGAAAGGTAGGTTTAAGCTTGGGCACATATAAGAGGTTGAACTTTCTTTTGCTTATCCACTAACTTTCTTTGTAACCCATCTTGGTAGGATGATCATCATCCATTAACCCTCCTAGACCCTATCATAACAAGATGAGCATTAAGCCTATCAGTGATGACCCTTTTAAAGAAAAATTGCAATATATATATTTTAGGAGAATTATATAAAAAATAAAGATTTTTGATTGTGCATGGTGAATTCTCTCAATAGTTTGTCGATTTCAAGGGTTTCCTACGAAGTTATTGTAGCAGAAATGTTTTTGGCAAGGAATGATTTAAAGATGGAAAATACTAGAAATTGGAAACTGGAAACTTTTTACTATGTCCAAGAAATCACAAAAGATTTGTTGGATGGTTACAATGCCCCAACATACTGTTGAAGAAAGTTGAAAACATCATTGATGTGATGCCCCAGGCAAATAGGATCAATTTGAAAGAAAGCAATCAACAAATTACAATTAATAGTATAATTCAATTGAATATGAGCCAAAGATGGGCAAAATAAAAAAAATATGGTCTTCATCTTTTGTGCTTTGTTTGCACAATGATGAGTGATGGAGTAACCTAACACCTAACCATATGAAATACGAGTGTTCACATGCAACCCAGTCAAATTCCGTGAACAAAGTAATTTGATTATGCTAGTAATTGGTTTAAGTTCGCGATTATTGTCTTCCCATGTGAGCTAGTAAAATTGATGTGTATGGTTTAACTCACGATGAGGTGTATGATGTGTTGATGTTGTAGGGCCATATTACTCCTAATGAACATAAGGTAAACAGAGTGGTTTCTAAATCTAAGTAACAATAAACAAATCTAATCTAGTGCAATGGACATTCGTTCCTAATTCCCCACACACATCTTGGACTCATGTAATCGTTACTGGGATTACCAAACAGTCTGCTGCTACTCAGTGAACCAAGTGATAATACTACTAGGTTACCAAATGATCACACTTAACACTTGGAATCAGTCGCTTAACAACAGTAAGAGTAAAGTGCATAGAAGGTAAACAGTAACTAAGGAAATAGTAATTAGTAAACTAAGTGAAAATAGTAAACATTATTCTAAGTAAATAGTAAGAAATCTAAGTGATGCTGCAATGATGCAAAGTAATCTCGATCTTTATTTCCAATCATGAAATGTGTCCAAGTACATTCCACTCAAATAAAGACTTTGTTCAATAACTTAACATCACATTGCAAGCATACACTCCTAAGTGCTAAGTGCTAAAATCAAGAAAACAAATTGATATAATTTAACTAAGTCAATATGAAAACTATTCGTGAATTATGTGCCTAAGTGTTGTATTTATAAGCACACACGCATTTGTGATATTAGATATTCAAAATCATAGCTTGTGCCTCAATATTAGGGATCCAATATCAAGATACCTGATATCGTAGCTTCGATATCGTAGTTATCAAAATACTTGATTTATCATACCCCCACAATTGATCGAAAACTCATCCTCAAGTTAAAACAAAATGAGGATGGAGTCTCTTACAAAAATGGAAGGCAAATTTTCATAACACTAACTACTATATACATGACACTTAAATGTTGTAGTAGTGTTTACAAAAAATGACACATCATGACAACTTTAACAAAAAACAAAATCTGGTGAAGCTTGATGTAGCATTATCTGGTTCCAAGTGGTGGTGGCTCCTCCATTGGTTGCTTCCCCTTTTCATCAGGCTTTTGAAATCTGTACTGATTTAGGAGCGCTTTAAGCCTTTCTTCTTCTGTTATGGGATCATGAACTATCCATGTTAATGACCCAACGTTTGATGAAATCGGCACATCCCATGGGCATAGTAGTTGCAAAAACATTTGATTTTCTTTGACATATCACAATATGAACTCCCTTCTCTCCTCTTCGAATGCTTTAGCCTTCTCTCGTAATTCATGGTAGTCTAATAATCTTCTGGCCAGGTTTGCTACTACATCTTTTTGCCCTTGGTAGATGGCATTTACTACTTCCAATTTAGAGTTTTCCACTTGGAGTTTCTGCAAGGCATCTTTACGATCCACAAACTCTTTTTTGTATAAGGAATTTGTGGTTGCTACTTGATGTTCCAGCTCATTCTTGGGCCTGCCTGCTATAAACATGGCCAGGTTAGCATAACGAAAGTTAGCTAAAACCATGTACTCTTTTAGTTTCTCTATCTATGTGTCTTTATTGTTCACTTCCACTTAGTGGACAAGAGCATAACCAATGAGTCATGATTTGATCTGCTTCGATATTAGAGCCCAAGAAGCAATGTCAGATATCCGATATCGTCTCCTCCATGCTAACCTATAAATACAACAATTGGGTGCACGGTTGGGACATAGTTTTGTCATTACTTTTTGATAGCTTTTCTTATATTTTTGATTTCAAGTTTTGTTATTCCTAGTGCATGCCCCCAATGTGATGGTTATGATTGTACGACATCCTTATTCAAGTGTGATGTACTTGGACACATTACATGATTGAAAATAAAGATTGAGATTACCTCCATCATTGCAGCATCCACTTAGATTTATTATTTATTTAATTATTTTAATTATTTATTATTTTATTTAGTTAATGTTTCCATTTATTACTATTTACTATTCCTGTCATTAAGTGGAATGAGTACGACTTAATCATGAACACTTAAGTGTAATTACTTGGTAACCCAACAGTGTATTGTTTGGCAAGCCCAATGATGTATGCTTGGCAATTCCAATGATAGTTATATGAAGTCCAAGACTTGCATGGATGATTGGGGATGGATACTCATCACATGTAGGCTAGTTTAGATCTTATTTTCCATTGATTTGTTAGCTTAATTAATTAATCTCTTTATCATCATTAGGAGCAACATAGAGTTAGACAACATTCACATGCCTCACTTTGCGACTAAACCATACATAATAAAGCTACTACTAGTCCAAGTGGGAAGATAGAAAACTGCGATTAGAGCATGATGGGACGCAATATCGCATGCATCACGATATCGCGTCGACCCCTGTGATATTGCGTACGCGATATCGCAGCCTGTCGCCAATTCTATAAATAAGAGGTGGCTTTCCCTTATTTCCTCATCTAGATCTAGACCCTTAGCTAAACTCTGGCAGTTTTACCATTCTAGAGATAGAATAATTTCCATGTGCCCG